>CM076580.1:404373821-404645250 GCA_034641835.2 Pinus albicaulis | reverse complement strand
ATGAAGTTTATTCGCTGCAATTAACCTGATCATACATCAATTCGAATTGCTTGTACAACACATAATTGCTTCTACAAATTAATCGTCACATGCGGAATAAAAACAAAGCGACAGAACATCAAATCACACACATAGAACGCAGTATGTATGGGGAAAGATTATAGCTGAAAACCCACAGATATATGTATCATATAATGGATGAGAATCATGTAGCTTTACACAATACAATACTCCTCACAAGTACTCAGTACTGTCTCCAAAAACTACACACAAAACTAGCTCAGTTTGAACCGATCATGGGTTCAAAACTCCTCCTCTAGTCTGCCTGCCTCCACTGCGCAATCCAAAGTGTGAATGTAGCTGAACCAAGTTCGAATTCACCTTGATTGAACAGTGCAATCATCACTGGCACTCTCCTCCCACTGATTGTGCAAATCTCATGCACAACTTATGTACAACTGCTGTCGATCTCACCTTTTCATCTACCTCTTCCACTTGTCTTCACTGAACTGTCCATGCACTGAGTTAAACTGATGTGTTTTTTAGTTGAATAATGAGTTAATATCAGTGAATTAAATAATATTTAATTCACCCAACTCATCTCTAGTGTAATCGTCAGTTAAACTGATCACAACTAGTTCAACTAGTTAACCAGAACACAATCTCCATCAACTCCTCAATCAACTCCACCAAGACTCTGCCACATGAGTCTAACTGAAGTCTATTACGCATTAGCTCAACCAAACACATGGGAATAGCATAAATCCTCATGTCAGCTGCATGCCCCACCTCCGGGGGTCAAACTGAAGTGCTCCAAGAGAGTAAACTGAAGTTTAGAGTCCAAATATTATTAAGGGTAAATAATATTTGACTGTTTTATTTTTAGCTCGGCAGTCTAAAAATAGAAACCACCTGAAAGTCTAAAAATAGAGGTCCATCTATTTTTACCAACTCAATCAATCATCCAAGAATAGCATATTGCAGCTCCCGGTCCATGATCCATATGTCTAAAAATAGACATAGTCAAAAAATAGACTTTGCGCCAAAAATAGCCTGCGGGCCCACTTAGTGAAGGCGACTTCATTTCACTAAGCTCCATCATCTTGCTGCATTTTCAACACTCCCTCTCAGCAAGATATGGATTATCTGCAACCCCTATCCTGCCTCTGTGGAACTCGAATTTTCTCTTGGTGAGCGCCTTCGTCAGAATGTCAGCATCCTAATCCTCCGTCGGAATGTAGGACAACAACATGATCCTCCGCTGAACACAGTCTCTGATATGATGGTACCTGATGTCGATGTGTTTGGACCTATAATGAAAAACAGGATTAACCGAGAGCTTGATGCAGCTCTGGTTATCACAGTAGATCACTGTAGGCTCCAAATGCAACCCGAACAAGCCGACCAGGATCTTCCTCATCCAGATCGCCTCACATGCAGCCAAGCTTGTCGCCATGTACTCGGCCTCTGCTGAACTGAGTGCTACGATCTCTGCTTCCTGCTGTACCAGGAAACTGCTGTCGACCCAATGCTGAAGATCCCTCCAGATGTGCTCTTCCGGTCCGTTGGGCTCCCTGCCCAATCTGCATCTGTGAAGCCACAAAGCTTCACTCCATCCTCCTGTCTGTACCAAAGTCCATATCCCGTTGTGCCACTGATATAACGCAATACATGCTTGCCAGCCTTCCAAAAGAGCTTGGTAGGCTTAACCATAGCTTGCGAAAGCTGGTTAACTGCATAGCATATATCGGGTCGAGTATTGACCAGATACATCAACGACCCCACCAACTGTCGATAGACAGTGGTATCCACTACCTCCTCCGAAGTAGCATCTCCCTTCCTCCAACCTCCAGGAAGAGGGGTATCAACAGGCTTGCAGCCTTGCATGTTGAACCTCTCCAGAATCTCCCGGGCATACTTGCCCTGAGAAACAAACAGTCCTCCACTGCGCTGCCAAATCTCCAATCCCAGAAAATAATGAAGGATGCCCAAGTCCTTCATCTCAAACTCTCGTGCAAGATCCTCCTTGCATGAAAGTATCAACTGCTCATCGCCAGTCAAAATCAGATCATCTACATACAGTACGATGATCAACAGCTTCCCCTCCACCACAATCTGGTACAGGTTTGGATCTGCCTCACTCTTGGAGAATCCAAGCCCAGTGAAGTAGCTGTCTATCCGAGTGTACCAAGCACGAGGTGCTTGCTTCAGCCCGTACAGTGCTCTCTTGAGTCGGCACACATGCGACTCACTGCTGAAGATCTCGAAACCTTCAGGATGCTCTATGTACACCTCCTCCTCAATGACTCCTTTGAGGAATGCAGTCTTCACATCCATCTGATGGATGTGCCACCCCATCTGCGCTGAGAGAGCAAGGATCGTCCGTATGGAGGAATACCTTGCGACAGGTGCAAAGGTCTCCTCATAGTCGACTCCCTCTATCTGTGAGAAGCCTCAGGCGACAAATCTCGCCTTGTACTTCTCCACACTCCCGTCAGCCGCCTGCTTCACTTTGTAGATCCATCGCGAACCTACCACTGATTTCTCCTTCGGTCTTGGGACAATCTCCCATGCACTGTTTTTGATGATCGAATCATATTCTTCGATCATGGCATCAACCCATGCGGGTTCCTCCACAGCTTCCTCGAAAGAAGAAGGCTCCGTCACGACACATTTGCTCACAAGAGCCATGTATCCAGTGTACCGATCCGGTGACTATCTCTGTCTGCGCTGAGCTGTAAGTGGTCCTACAACCCTCTCTGCATCCTGAGCCAGTCGCTCAGCTTCTGTAGTGCGCTTGCGCCCTCTGATGATTGGCGCTGCATGAGTGGTTTCTTCCACTCTCTGAACCTCCTCTTGTGGCTGATCCACATCCAAAGACTCTTTCTTGGGAGCTAACAGCTCCTCCTCTGCATGCAAGTGTGGCTCCCTCTCAAGCGAACACTGCATGGCTTTCTCCTCCTGAAATTTTATATCCCGTCGCACGACAGTCTTGCGACTGTCTGGCACATACACCCAATAGTTGTGGGGTGTATCAGTGTACCCCACAAATATTCCTTCCTCTGCAGTCAGATCCAGCTTCCTTCTTGCATCCTTCGTCACATGCATGTAGACAGGAGAACCAAAAATTCTCAAATGAGAAACATCAGGCCTCTTGCCAGAATAAGCCTCCTCTGGTGTACTCATGCCAAGAACCTTGTGAGGACAACGGTTCTGCACATACACTGCTGTATTGCATGCCTCAGCCCACAAGTGAAGGGGTAGGCCCTGATCATGCAACATCGCCCGTGCAGCACCCACGATCGTTCTGTTCTTCCGCTCAGCCACCCCGTTCTGCTGTGGGTTATGGGGTGCAATGAGCTCTCTCCGAATCCCTTCTGCGCTGCAGAATTCCTTGAATTCAGCCGAGATGAATTCACCACCGTTATCACTCCTTAGAGCAATCACCTTCTTCCCCGACTCCTTCTCGACCAGTGCTTTAAACTCACAGATGCTTCAGCCCGTACAGTTCTCTCTTGAGTCGGCACACATGCGACTCACTGCTGAAGATCTCAAAACCTTCAGGCTACTCTATGTACACCTCTTCCTCAATAACTCCATTGAGGAACGCAGTCTTCACATCCATCTGATGAATGTGCCACCCCATCTGCGCTGAGAGAGCAAGGATCGTCCGTGTGGAAGAGTACCTTGCGACAGGTGCAAAAGTCTCCTCATAGTCAATCCCCTCGATCTGTGAGAAGCCACGGGCGACAAATCTCGCCTTGTACTTCTCCCCACTCCCGTCAGCCGCCTGCTTCACCTTGTAGATCCATCGCGAACCTACAACTGATTTCCCAACCGGTCTTGGGACAATCTCCCATGCACTGTTCCTGATGATCGAATCATATTCTTCGATCATGGCATCAACCCATGCGGGTTCCTCCACAGCTTCCTCAAAAGAGGATGGCTCAGTCACAACACATTGACTCATAAGAGCCATGTATCCAGTGTACCGATCCGGTGACTGTCTCTGTCTGCGCTGTGCTGTAGGTGGTCCTACAACCTTCTCTGCATCCCGAGCCAGTCGCTCAGCTTCTGTAGTGCGCATGCGCCCTCTGATGGTTGGCGCTGCCTCGGTGGTTTCTTCCACCTCTTGAACCTCCTCTTGTGGCTGATCCACATCCGGAAGCTCCTCCTTAGGAACTAACAGCTCCTCATCTGCATGCAAGTGTAGCTCCCTCTCAAGCGAACACTGCATGGCTTTCTCCTCCTGAAATTTTATATCCCGTCGCACAACAGTCTTGCGACTGTCTGGCACATACACCCGATAGTTGTGAGGTGTATCGGTGTACCCCACAAATATTCCAACTTCAGCAGTTGGATCCAGCTTCCTTCTCGCATCCTTCGTCACATGCATGTAGACAGGAGATCCGAAAATCCGCAAATGGGAAATATCGGGCCTCTTGCCAGAATAAGCCTCCTCTGGTGTACTCATGCCAAGAACCTTGTGAGGACAACGGTTCTGCACATACACTGCTGTATTGCATGCCTCAACCCACAAGTGAAGGGGTAGGCCCTGATCATGCAACATCGCCCGTGCAGCACCCACTATCGTTCTGTTCTTCCGCTCAGCCACCCCGTTCTGCTGTGGGTTATGGGGTGCGATGAGCTCTCTCCGAATCCCTTCTGCGCTGCAGAACTCCTTGAATTCAGCCGAGATGAATTCACCACCGTTATCACTCCTTAGAGCGATCACCTTCTTCCCCGACTCCTTCTCGACCAGTGCTTTAAACTCACAGAACTTCGCGAATGTATCGCTCTTCTTCTGCATGAAGAAGATCCAGCACTTTCGAGAGAAATCATCAACAAAGATCACATAATACCTGTGCTTTGCTGTCGAAGCAACAGAGAAAGGACCACACACGTCTGTGTGAACTCTCTCAAGGATCGTCGTGGCGTGACTATCCTTCTCGTGAAAGGTGGCTTTCACATACTTCCCTAAAGTACACCCCTTGCACTGATCTGACTGCGCAAGAGTGCCCTTAGGAAGCCCAGTAGAAATCTGCTGCAAGATCTTCAAAGCTCCATGGTGAAGGTGGCCCAATCTCCTGTGCCACAGTTCACCCTCATCATCCCGGCTCACCACTTCTCCCGCCTTGCATGCCATTGCTGCGCAGCCATCTACCTGCAACTGATAAAGGTTCTTGGTTCAAACCCCTATCTTTCGGGTCTCTCCAGTAGTCTTACTGCGCAGGAAGGCTTTTCCTTCGCTGAAGACCACATCATACCCCTTATCCTCCAACATCGCTACTGAAATCAGGTTCTTCTTCAATCCAGGTACATGCATGACATCCTTGAGTACAAAGGGTTTACCAGACTCCCTCTGAAAGGATACGGTACCGATACCAGTCGCACTGTATCTACCATCATCGCCCATCTCGATGTGCACACCCAAATATTTGTCCTCCAGATCTGAGAACAACTCCCGATCTCCGAGTCATATGGAAGAGCAGCGTCAAGAACCATACCGTCCCCGACTGCCAAACCGAAGCATGCGATCGAGTTTTCTTTTGTCGATGCGAGGTATTTTCAGGCACGTAGCCCTTCTCCATCTTGATGTTCACGAGCTTATCTTTGAGCTTGACTTCCTTTGGTCGCTCTTACTCTGGAATATATCCGTAAAAAACTCACATTAAATATGAAGAAGCCTTTCCATGCAGGCTGGATACAATATGATCCTTGACGCCCTCCAACAGGATCCTTCGACATTTCACCATCTTCTTTTGCCATGCTTCGACTTCAGCAGGATCAGTGGGATTTTGGACATCCGTATCTACGAACTCCTTTAGACCATTATCTTCTAATACTACCTCCATGCAATCCTTCCATGCAACATAATTCGAACTACCTTCAAGAGCATATTCGAGTCGCAAACCATTGAAAGACATTTTCAACACTGACACCAAGAAAACAAAACTGCTGCAAAATTTCGAATTCCACCTCAAAGCTCAACCGCTCTAGATCTGTGAGAAAAAATTATTTCTAGCACAGAGATCGACTGCAAGGGGCGTTTACCAGACCTTTCACTTTCCGAAGAAAGATGAATCGGAGGCTACCTGGCCCGCATGCAGACTCTATCTACCGAAATAAGTTTGTAATCACTGTGATGATAAATCTCTGCTTCAATAGCTCCGATATCATGTAGAAATTTGCTGAATAATGATTAATTATCCACTGAGACTATCCTGGTCACATACTATTTGAACTTCATACACAACACATAATATCTTCCACTCAACCAACTCAGATCATCAAACATGCGGAAATAAAATCAAGCGATAACACATCAAATCAATCACACATTAACTCAGTATGTATGGGGAAAGCCTATAGCTGAAAACCCCGCAGCTATTGTGTATATTGTAATGGAGAAATCATGTAACAATCATAGTACAAAAACTCTTCACAAGCTCTCATGCACTACCTCCCATGCTACACACTATCAAGCTAGATCTAGCAAATCACTTGCTCCAATCCTTAGCCACTTGATAGCCAGCCTCTATTGCGTATTTCAAAGCTATGGGATGGCCTCTTTATATAGATAAACCACCATCTTGAACTGCGCAGTCCTCATAGGTTTACTCCACCTATCTGTGTGTTGCAAATAGCAACGGTATAGTCTGGCCCGATAGCTAACTCCACCCTTTCATCTACCTCTTTCTTGGTCTCCTTCAGGCTTGATCATACCAACGCCAGTGGTGATGTGTTCTTGAGTTGAATAATGAGTTACTAATTAATGAATTAAATAATATTTAATTCACTCCACTCATAACTAATTGATTAGCTAGTTAAACTAATCTCAACAAGTTCAATAAAATAAACGCATACGCAGAACACAACTCCACTATCTGTCTCATTAACTCCTCCAAACTTCTGTCACTGAAGTCTAACTGAAGTCAACCATGCATGATGCCATCAAACCCTTGGGAACCACGTGATTCCTCTGTCGGATGCATGAGCCACTTCTGAATTTCATTCTCATCTACATGAATATGATTAATCAAATAGTGTAGAGTTTGTTAAAAGAGAAAACCCATCAAAGAAACACAAAATAATATTCAAATATAAATGAAATACAAGATTTCCATGGTCCTATGTTGTAAAATATTGTAATGGTAATGGAAAGATAAAATTTTCTTGATGTGTTAAATTTAAAAGTGAGACGCCATTTTCCAAAGAAGGAATTACCACTCTTCAAGTTAGTGGTATAAGTGCCAATGAAAAATCAGAAGCTCATAATTGTTTTTTACAAAAAATTGGAGAGAAAAAGAAAACAAAGAAATATTCCAATCATTAAACATGTAGAACTAATGGTAGACACTAAGAAGGAGAGAATTATACCAGTGATTGAAAACATGTAATTTTTTTCTATACATTATTTATCTTTTGAAATGTATAAGTCAATATGTGACTTGAATAGGTATAAATGCACTCCACACATGCTTCTAACATATGAATATTTTGCGTACACAAATACCAGACCAGGAAAAGAGTTTGTTCAATTTTCTAAAGAGGTATATTGGAACAAACTAAAAGAGGAGATTTTACATAGCCCATTTTACTCAATTTTTGTTGATGAAATCACTTATCAAATTATGGAATGCCAATTGATTGTTTATATCACATATTTGACAAATGGAGGAAGAGGTCAATGTTTAAAAAGTTTATATGTTTGCTTCAAATAAAGGATGGAATAGCTCAATGTATGTACGATATACTAAGAATTTTATTAGCATAAATGGATTTATATATGATGAAGTTTGTTGGTTTTGGTTCAGATGGTGTATCTTCCATGAGGGTTATTCATGCATATTTATCTTCTAAGCTACGTATGCTCCTCATTTATTAGTTATCCATTGCATAGCTCATAGGGAAGCATTAACAACCAATGAGGCTTCATATTGTTTTCTAGAGTTGAAATATATTAAGAAATTTGGAAACAAATTTTATTGATGGCTTGGGAAATCAACTAAAATACATGGAAAATTGAGAGATCTAATGTATACATTTCAAATCACTAAGTTAGTGGTCTTAAAAATTCATCAAATTAGGAAACTCTCTAGAGTGAAGGTCACGGAAAGACTTGTTAAACACATGCATTCTTTGTTAAAGGATTGGGCAGTTAGTGGAGAAAAAAATGTATGAATTGGCAACAATATTTCAAATTCAATTTTGCATCCATTTACTTGCATACATATTCATTTAATTCAATAAGTTTAATAAAAATTTCAAAGAGGATCATGTTAATATTACATCTATTGTCACTACTTTAGATGTTTCTATTAGCATGTTTTATAAACGATTTTTTGGAAGAATTTTTGGTGTAGATGTAGTGAACAGATCCACTTTTTTAGTTAGAGCATAAATACGAACCCTTGATTTTCATATAGCAGAGGTATGGTACATTTACATCCATTAAGGTTCAATATTTTTCCAAAGATAAAAATATCAGGGCTATTAGATGATTGTATTCTTTTGGAAAAAAAATTATTGTAAAGGTGATTAAATATTTAGACAAGAAATTCATAGATTTTCATGTATTTAATGTGGCTAAGTTTTTCACTTCTCAATATTATTATTAAGAATTGAATGATATAGACTGTCCAATAAAAATATAATTGAAATGTTTATGTGAAAAATTTAGCGTTAGGGAATCATCTATTGTGGATACTGCTAGATGTCTGAGTGAAATGGATGAATTTATTCGTACTATTTGTAAATCATACCTTAAAAAACATATGTATGGAATGATACCTATGTGGATATTAACGTAAATGGTTTGAATTCTTTCCATATTTGATTCAATTATGGCAAGTTATCCGCGTTATCCCACCAGCCACACCAGTATGTAAAAGAGGCTTTTGAAAATTACACAGGATAAAAAATGATGATAGATAAAGACTTTCATTAGAGACACTAGATATGTTAATGTTTCTATCTCTAAATTCACCTCATGATCTAAATGAGGTAGATTGGAATGCTACTTATGATGTATGGAAATAAATGAAAACTAGAAAACCATTTCCATTAGGAAAATAGATTTATAATTTCAATTATGTAAGTCCAAATACTTTTGAAGATCATCAAATGAATAGAAGAAACACATGTTTACCTTTTTTTAATGGAATTTGAGAATTTGTTTTGCTTATTTACTAGTTATATTCATATTTTATAATGTTTTAGTGTTGCTACTATTTTACAAAAATAGATTTTAAATATTTAGAAGGACATTATTTCATTATGATTTTTTTTTTTAGGGGTTTATTTAATATATATATTTTTAGTGGAAGTGAAGCTTTTTTTGTAACCTTTCATCCTTTAAGAGTTATATGAATATATGCCCTTCCAAATAAAATTAAGAACAAACCTTCAAATTTGATCATTGTTGTCAACTATAATATGATGGCTCAAAGTACAGAAATTGTCACAACTATAATGTGATGGCTCGAAGTACAAAATTTATCACATGGTTTAAAACAGTGGAGACAGTTCAAACATTTCATTTGTATCTATCTAAATAGTACAACACACATAATGGGTTGGCTCATTTGGTGGGTGCACAAATTCGAGGGCTGCCAAATAGGAAAATATATCATGGTGATATGTCTGAAATATTCTACCATGAAAGGATTATAGGAAATATTAGCCAAACTCTCTTACAGTATTGGGGGAGTATGGATATATATAGAGTGAAAAATATGAAAGGAAAGAATTTCTAGTGAATAAATAAAATCTAAAATAATTGAAAAAAATATATCATTAAAGTAAGAAAAAAATTAAAATTGATTGAAAGAAATTTAGCAATATTTAAGGAATAACTTTTATTTAGAATAGGAAGGTGATGGAAAAATTGGGATGATGACCAGTTGGAAACCCTAGTGATGGTGACCAGATTTGATCGCAGCTCAACACAGAAAAATTACTAGCGACCTAGGGAGGGCCTTGGGTCTGAGGCATCTAGCATCGATGTTAAAGTACGAAGAACACTTGGGCAACTTGCTAACACCCACGACATGATTCGGGAATGAGGAAGGGGGAAATGAGGGTTTAGGCCTCAGAATCATGGCGTTGGGGTTTACTATTTCCCCTAATTTCGCTACCCTCCGGATAATCAAGTATGTGCCTGTAGACTTTGCAGTGATTTACCACTTACAAGGATGATTTTTTCCTGTGAATAGTTACAGTAACCGTGGTTAGAGAATGGGAATTTGTTTATCATGATCTTGAGTCAGGAGACATTCTAACAGTCTGGGGTTTGGATGTCTCGGAGCAGAATATTGATAAATATATTCACCCAGGAGGGGGTGCAGGAGCTAAGTCACGAGGTTCGAGGGAGGCTTAGGGGAAAGGAAAACTGTTAGGGCTGCTGGAGGAAAATATACCTAGGACGAGCCATGAAGCCTGGTTGGTGGATAGAAGCCTAGAACTGCAGTAGACCTTCACACCTCTGGTGCCAAAGAAAGTAGTGGAGGAAGAAAAAGGAATCCAAATAAATGCTCCTTCATCCTGTGGTTTAAAAAATCCATTTTGTTTGGGAGGGCTTGAAGAAATTGTGGCCAATTGTGGTTTTAGAGGGAATGAAGGTTTGAAGACATTGTGGCCAGTTGTGGGTTTAAAGGGAATGAAGGTTTGAAGTCCTTTCTATTTGAGACTCAAGGGTAGTCGAAACCAGTCAGGGGGTATGATTGGACTATTCCATGGCCTACAAAAGCCTGTTACAATCAAGGGGAAGGATTTCGCATGAGTTTTTTTCACCAAGTCAGAGTGTTGAGGCAGTAGAAACTTGGACAAAGGAAGACAGGAGGTTCTTGCAAAACCCAGTCACTAGAGAGGGGAAGAGAAGTGACCACTTTGGAGGGGGTTTTTCCCTGAATCAAGTAAAGGAATAGGAGAGGATTCTCGGTGCATGCCAGGAAGTAGTGGTGTTTACATGCATAGGGGGCAAGAAGGGTCAGGAAGGAGAGGTACTAGGTCGCTTGGAGCCACCAATGTCGACGAAATAGTGGTCAGGGCCACTCTTTACATGAGGCTCCAATGCAAAAGAAACAACACCAGGTCTCAGGGAAGGAGGAGGGAGCGAGATTGCAGGAGGTAAGAGAAATAAATTTAAGTTGATTAATAGGAAGGAGACAAACCCTAATCTGGTGCTAGGTGTAGATATTCAAATCGATGAGGTAATAGAGGTTGTTGAAACCACATTATTCAGTAGATAAAAGGGGAGAAAACACTCGGCCAACTATATCAAGGAATGGATTTCAATAGCCTAAAAATAGGCTCCGGAGTGGTAGTTTGAAGTGTCAAAACTAGCTCGTGGATGGTTTATGGTTAGATTCAGCAAGAATGAATCTATAGAATGGGTACTGAGGCACAAGTAGAACTTCAGAAAATGCCCAATTCTTTTCAAAAAATCGAACCCCTTATTCGATGCACAGCGCAAAAAGGTGGAGGAGACACTCGTGTGAGTAAAACTTCCAATATTGTTGGTCCCTCTGTCGATGTAGTCAGTGTTTAAAGTAATTAGGAATACCTTGGGTCAGTTTCTTGAGGTTGACATGGCATTCCAACAAACGATGGACAAAAGTATTGTTAGGATCTTGGTATGTTTAAAACCAAAGGAAGGATTGACAGAGGAAATTCATATGAAATATAAGGATTTATCTTTCACTTAGATGATCTATTATGAGTAGATGCCCTTTCGATTCCACCATTTTCACAAGTACGGGCACCTGTAAAAGGAATTCCTCTAAGGTATAGAAGAACAAGAAAGCAGAAAAGGTATTCAGGGGTGGCAAGAAGAATTAAGGAAGAGGAAAAAAATAAAGAGGAAGGAGTGGATATAATGGATGGGATGGAAGGGGATAAGGCTCAGAAGGACATAGAGGAACCTCAAGATATGAAGACATACATCAGCAACCCTTCAGAACCTATTCAGACGGAGGATCTGCATCGGCCATCCTAGGGGGAAGGTGGAGAAGTGGCCTCGGCGGCTCTGATGGAGGGTACGGTCTTGGACCCTATCCTTTCTCTAAATTCTAGTTGATATCTTCAATTAGCTCTCTTTCAAGGCCAAATCCCTCCAGGCCTGTAATTATCTAGTTTCCTCATGTTGGATTTGTATCAGAGGATTGTATCATTACTGCGATTCCTAAGATTAATATGAACCTTCTAGTAGCCTCGTGCTCTGAGGGATCCTTACATTAGACCCATTTTCCTGAGAATCCCCATTACAACCTAAGACCCAGAGAGAATATATTAATGCCTTGGGAAGTGGTGAGAAGTTTAGGCCCTAAACCCATATCGATAGGACCTCGAAAATTACGAGGTAGGAAGTATAATTTATCCAAATACCAGCTAAGAGCTAAAATCGACATAGCTGATGGGAAAAAACCTTCACTTTCAGGGGTACTTAGAGCAGCGGAGACCCCCTCCCTTTGTTATAAATGATAATTATGTCTTTCAACTGTATAGGGTTTGCTAGTAGCTCAAAAAATATCCTTAAGGGACTTAATAAAGTCTTATGAGCCTGATATTCTAATGCTTCAAGAAACCCTGGGCATTGGAGAAGAGATAAAGGGAGCTTTGAACAAATTGTTCCCCGGCTGGTCCTTCCAGAAACTGGATGCAAAAGGAAGGTCAGAGAAGGAATATTGAAGGAGTTAAACACCTAGGGACTAGAACATATCCTATGAATGGAGGTCTACTCCCTTGATCTCTGCTTGAATTTACTAATAATTAATGTTTATGGTTTTTGTAAGGACATAGCTCCTTTTTGGAATAATTTTTTTTCAAAATATTTTATGGGGAACCCGAATCTAGTAATAGATGGAGATCTGGACTTTTCACTGGGGTTTTCAGAAGCTTGGGGACCCTCAGCTCATGCAGATCCCCTAGCAGAGTTATTCCTTAATAAGATAGCATCAAAGAGGCTTATTGACATTATTCTGATCAAGCCCCACCCTACTTGGAGGAACAGAAGAATTGGGGTTGAATGCATGTCAAAGAGATTGGATCAATTTATTTTAAAGGAGGATTTGGTGAGCAGAACCCTGGTTTTCCAGCACTGGGTGGGGGAAGGTGGAGACTCGGACCATCTTCCTATTCTCCTTGAACTAAAAGGCCCTAATAAGAAACTAGGATCCCCTTTCGAGTGCAACCCGTGATGGCTCAAGGATGAATCCTATAACATGTTGTTTCAATCAACTTGGAGGAAGGGGTGAGGAGCTAGGAAGGGACAAAGGCTACCTCTTCATGGAAAAACTAAAGCTAATGAAAAATTCCTCTCTGGATTGGGAAAAAAAGAAAATAGCTTCAGAGGAGGAAACCCTGCGACATATAGGAGAGGAGTTAGAGTGACTTGAAAAGCTGAAGGAAGATGGATATGAAACAAGTGAAAAGGGGATAGAATCAAGTTGCTGGAATCAAATCGAAGGAAAATCCTTCTCGAAAAGGAAGAACAGTGGAGACTTAAAATTCGAGCTATCTAGTTGACATCGGGGGATGAAAACCAAAAATTTTTCCAAAACTTTGCAAAATGTAGGAATAATATAAATATCACATGGGGCATGAAATCGGATGAAGGAAGGACATAAAATTACTTTTAAGTCCTCTCCCTCCTGGGAAGTAATCACTTTAAAAATATTTTCAAATCTCCTACTAAAGCATCCATTGAGGAAGTGATCTGAGTGGAACAGTTCTTCCCTCAATATGAGGAGGAGGAAAATGAAAATATTATGGAACCAGTATCTAAAGAAGAGGTTGAGGGGATTTTAAATTTAATGCAGAAGGAAAAAATTCCAGACCCGAATGGTTGGACAATATATTTTTTCAGCACTTTTTTGAGACCTTGGGGGATGAGTTGGCAGGGGTGTTTGAAGATTCAAGGGTCAAAGGTACCATCTACCAACATTTAAATTCTAATTTATTGGCCTTAATCCCCAAGAAGGATGATCCCATATCCTTTGAGGAATTTATACGTATCTCTCTTTGCAATTGCATATATAAAATTGTAGCAAAGTTGATTGATGTTCGTCTAAAACTCATCCTCTCTAGAAACATTTCAAAAGAGAATTTTTGGTTTTTGGATGAAAGAAAGATTCATGAAGCGGTTGGAGTGGCATAGGAAATGATGCATAGCCTCAAAAGGAGTGGGAAGAAGGGAGATACTGTAAAAATCAACCTCTCAAAATCTTATGACCGCATTAGCTAGCTTTACCTCTGTTTGCTCCTAACTCACATGGTGTTAAGGATTGATTTCATAAATTGCGTGATGGGATGCATAACAAACATTAGCTTTGCAAATTTTATTAATGGCATAGCCACACACTTCTTTCAGATCCAGAGAGGTTTGCACCAGGGGTGCCCATTTCCCTCCTTCCTTTTCCTCCTAGCGGCTGAAGGTCTTAGTCAAATTATTCTTGATACAAGGGGGAGAGGAGACATCAAAGGGATTGAAGTGGAAGTAAACCTAGATATTTCTCACATGTTGTTTGTAGATGATGTCCTATTATTCAATAACAAAAGAAGATATGGCATCCGGAAAATCAAAGATATACTAGACCTATTTCTTAGAGCAACTTGATTGTGTATAAACGGCCAACAATCATCCATAACTCTAGAAGGGTTCTCAAGGGTGGAAGTAGGAAGAATATTTGAAGAGCTCCCTTTCAAAGTAAAATTTTTTTCTAACAGTTTTAAATATCTGGATTTTTACTTAAAACCTGATTCATATAGGATTCAGGACTAGCACTGGCTGGTGGCTAAGATTGAATCCTGGATTAAAAAAACTGGAGCTACAAATGGTTTTCTAGGGCGGGAAGGCTATTTTTTATCAAGTCAGTTGTTCTGGAAATCTTGGTTTAATGCTATGCTCTAATTTGGGTTCACAAAGGAATCCTCTCAAAAATAAGGAGGATCTGTAGCAAGTTCCCCTGGGCAGGGTCAAAAGAGGACTCGGTACTCCCTTGTTGTGTTATGTTATGGTGAATTTTACTTGCTGAGTATTTTTGCTGTGATATGTTAAACAGTAAATTTAATTAACAAACCCTCACATATAAAACTTAGAAACAAACCAAAACTACTTTTTTTAACCTGCAAGTCATGGAGAACACTTTGCACACTAAATTATATGAGAATGGATACTTTGCATAGAATTACAAATAGTTCCATTTTCAGATCAATCTCACATAAAAAAAAAATAGATGGTTTTCCTCGAAGTGTTGGGAACCCTCTGCTCTGCTAGAGAAACCTCAATTCTAAAGGCGTTGGTTTTGTAGCATTATTTATACTTCCAAGGGGAGGTTATTAACTCAAATATAGAAAATTTCACTATCTTTGTGAGAAAAATATTCCCTTTGTTTGTAGGTTAATACCACATATCTAGTGTCCACACTCATAGCCAAGATTCAAGATTGGGTGAGAAACCCATGTGGCAGTTTTCATCTATTATATGAAGGTTTAGAGCTTTATGATCATAAAATCCTAAGTGAATATGGCATAGCTAAGGATGTTATGATCTATTTTATTTGAAGAGTAAGGGGTGGAGCCAGAAGCCAGATGTTTTACATCCTCCTCATCCCAACCCAAGTTCTGCAAGGATGTTCTTAAGCCTGGACCTCAATCGCCAAACCCTAAATATCTATCAGGATTGACATTTATGGTAGATCAAGTAACGGAAACCCCATCTCTCAATGTAGATAATGTGATATGTAGCTTGATGGATGCATATTATGAATGACAAGCACTTATTTTCCAATTTAATGTCTTTTGGGCCTCAACTTCTTCCCTTTAGGAGTGGGTGAAATAGATTTGGTCTTAGAATATTTTGATACATTATTTCTCCAAATATTATTTTGTTATGATCTTCCCAAATTTAGCAGACCAAAAAATATTTTTCCTCAACTCAGCATCATGTAGAGCCATTTCATCCCTCTATGTAATAATTTAACTCTATGACCAAACTGGAAAAAGGCTTTCCATAATTTTGGCTCCATTAATGAGTGAGCACAAGTGTACCCGTGAGCCAAATCACTCGGTCACGTATAGGTAAACTACAAATGGGCTAGTTGTAACGAGATCGAAGCTTGGGAAGGTTGTAAATGTATGATTGTGTATTCTGTTTAAAGAAGAAATGATATAATATGATTTTTTGGAAATAATACAAATTGATTTTTAAAAATAATTAGAAAAATATCACAAAAATTCTATTTACAAACTAAATTATAATTTTTTATATATATATATATATAATCCATCTCTTAACTCATATCATATCCATAGTTTGATGGTTTTCCAATCATTATCTAAACTTTTTGGATAGTCATATTATTTTTTAATAATTAATAACAAATTAAATATTAATGTTTTGAAATATTATATTAATTATGTTAATTATGCCATAGGTGTGGTCTATTTTGGAATTGGACTTGAGGAATTGGACTTGAGGAATTTTTATTTTTAAGTGAATGTGTGGACAAGATTTGATTTCAAAATAATATTCTTTGTCTACTACATTATCCAATGGAGGATATGAAAAGTATTTAAAAAAAAAATAGTTTCAAATCAAGAAATAACATATTAATTTTGATTTTTAAATGAATGAGTGGACAAGATTTGATTTCAAGATAATATTCTTTGTCTGCTACATCATCCAACAGATAATATGAAAAGTATTTTAAAAGTTTTTAGCTTTGAATCAAGAAATAACATGTTTAATTTAAAAGCCATTTTTTTCACCAATTCTAAACTATAATTAAAAATATTATAAAAAAATCCAACTCCATTCATTTCATTTCATTCCACCCTTTTCATCCATCCCTTTAATTTCCCATCCCCATATCCATTCGTTTCATATGCCACATGGTCACAAGAGTCATTTCACATCGTTACCTAGACACATCAACTGCTTCAAGCATAGGGTGGGAACATTGTAGCAACACACAGGTGTGGGAGCATTGTATCAACAAGGTCATTTAAAAGGAATTTCTCTTGGAGATCTTCAGAGTGTTATCCATCGTTTCATTAATTATTCCTAATTTCATATTTCAGCTCCAAATAATTTAGATGTGTTGTCTATTTTTAAGTTGGATCCTTTGGTATTGTGTTGTACAAACAATGGAAGAGGTGATGCAACCAAAAGGCCGAAAAATACCCACATATGGAGAAACTTAAACTGTATACCCCTTCCCAAGATTTAATACTCGTAAAAGAGTATACACTCCGAATCACTTAGCTCATAACAAAGACAAAATACAATCGCATGAATTTTGTTTCTCATTAACAAATCAAATTATACATATACAAGAAAAATATGTTTACATTCTATCTTTGGCCTGATGCATCGTTACATGGCCCTTTCTCCCTTCAACAGAACCCTCTCTGTCTCTTGGCTCTTGCCTCTATCTCTTGGCCTAATCTTCTTTGTTTAATTTGGAATCTTCTCTTTAGAAGCTTACAATTTAATTTTATAATACAATTCAAAGCTTATTCGCCCCCACTCAACTCCTACAAACTTGTACCACTTCTGTTCTAAGGAAATCCTAATTTATGAATTTTCTATCTTCTTAGCATAAATAGAAAATATTCTCTCTAATATCCCATTTGTTAAGGGGATTTTTTACATTGTCTCAACACTCATTGACACCTAACAACTAAGCATATTCCCTATCAATGCTCACTAATAAATAAAATACTTTTTACATGAGTTTACAATGTCTCTTTACAATAGTTCCTCCTTGGAAAAATGTCAAGACCCTAAGGTCTAATTTCTTCTTGGACTTTTGACTTAGAGAAGATGTTCATGCATCAGACTCCCCGAGTGAAAAATAATAATGATCTCCAAATCATGTGTTTTTAATAGTTGTCCTCTTGGATCCCATGCTTCATTCTGTAATCTATCTTTGGTTGTTGTTGTTGTTGTTGTTCTCTAGGTCTCCATAATTTATGTTGCATTGCCCCACTGGCTATGCGGTCACATTATTTTGTTGTCCTTTTCTTGTTGTTGTTGCTTTTCTTCCTTGTTGTTGTCTTCTTCTGAGACACCTTCACTATCAACCTTCTCCTTTTTTCAATCTCCATGTCCATTTTATCTTCCAACTGGTACTCACTTTTCCAATTGTATTAAATTTTTTGTTTTTTATCTTCTCTTTGAAGTTGTTAGATTATTAATACCACCATTACATCCTTACCCTCCTATTGCTTCTGAAATTTTATCTCATCTCAAAACAACCTATGTTCAATATCTTTGATAAAAACATCATACTCATATGCTTCCAGCAAATAGTTCATTAATTCACTTTCTACCTGATTCCTTTCAAACACCTCATCACTCTATTTTTCATCAATTCCATCATATATTTCTTCCCCTTCCTTGAAAACCTTTAGTTATTTTCCTTCACCTCCTTAACTAATCCTGGTAGTCGGTTCAGCTTCCTTCAGTTCTAAGACTGATTCCTTTTTTACATGAGACAAGCCTGCCTCACCTTTGATCAATTTCAATTGTAAATTCAGAATATTCATTCTCTGACTTGCTAGTATATTCTCCAAAAGACTTAGCTCATGCCACAAATTTTTCGTCTCACTTGGAACTTCTTCCAAAAATTCTATACAATCCTCACTATCTCCTTCTTTGTCACAGGTCCAATATCTTGGTGACTCTACTTCTTCATTTTTCATCAGAATAAAATTATGATCCTTTATCTTTGTGACATCTTTAGATATTTTTCCAGGAGTCTTCCTTTGGCCACTCACGAAAGACAATTTCTCCCTATCCTCAGCAATACCAAGTTCCTTCATATGAGGCATAATTGTCTCACATTCCTTCGAGATACTTTCTTCACTAATAAAGGAACTTATGAACTCCTTCTGCTGCAATAACTCAACTTGATCTTCATCTGAAAGACAGTCATCATCGTACTTTTCTTGATAATTCTCAACTTCATTCAAGACAATTCCAAGAGATGGATTTCCTTCTACAGCACCTGCAAACACAGTCAAATTATCAATCTCAAAATCGCAAGACCCAATGGTCTCTTTTGATGATCCAGTCACCAAATCTTCCTTTTGTTGTTCTAAGTCCTCTACATGAGTCAAAAAATCTTCAATGGTCTTCTTATCAGCCTCCTTAAGAACTTCACTTGGTTTCTTGATATCCTTCTCCACTTCTTCTTTCTTTTGGTCATCATTGTGAGCCAAAGTTCCTCTACTTTCAGTATGATCTTCCAATACCTACTCTTAAATGTGTATGATCTTCCATATGAGATCTAATTATCTCAAAACTCAAATTATTTCTCTCTTCTTTGTCTTCTTTGACATCAACTGCAGACATACAAAAATTATTAATTTCAAAATCATAAGGCTCAATTGCCTCAACTGATGTTTCATACATCATTGCTCCCTCTTTAAACTCAAAAGAAACTTGTTATTCTCCATAAATGTTGTCCTGTTGTCGCTCAACTCATTCGAGCTTCTCTGTCCTCAATTAAACATCCATAATCTGCTCAAGCTTCCTTAGCTCCTCTATTAACTTCATATTCACCCATTGTTATCTCTTCTCTTGTAGCTTATCCCACTTAATTTTATTTCTCATTTTGCAACCAAATCATTGGTCTTCTTTACTCCTCTCAAACACCTTCATCAAAAAATTTAATTGCATTCTTATCTCAGCCTTTTCTCTCTCATGCCTTCATCCATTCCATTTTCTTTGACATTTTTATTCACTTTTATTCTACTTTGGTCTCTCTCAGAACCTCTATTATGACTATCAATAGTCATCTTCTCCTCTATCTCTGTGATTTCCTCACTCACTATGAGCTATACTTAAGCCAATGCAATAAAAATTCTGCCCTACTACAACTTACCTCACCAAGCTTTCCTCTGTACTTGGCCACTAGTCCCCTCTCTGGAGCTTTCTTTGAGCATTCCTTTGCTCCTTCTAGGCTTCAACTCATCTGTACTTTTGATAACATAACTTTCCTCTTGTATTTCAATCACAAATGAAATACTTGGTTCTAAGCACACTCTTCTTTCACTCATAAATCCTTATCACTGCTCTTAAGGCTGTGATCTTTCTTTTCCTGTGATACTTCATTAGATGCAACTATCAATCTTTAATCTGTCTTTAATCCTGCAAAACTCAAATTAGAATAAAATAATACCTGCATGATTTCACAAGTAGTCTCCATCCACTCTTCACATTCGAGTGAATCTCCATTCTCCACAAGAAAAAAACCATCACTGTGCTTTCTTTATGCTTCTGCAATATCTTCTTAAGTGTATCACTTACTCCCATCTTCTGCCATACTTTACCTTAGTATGTGTACTCCTTGTCAGACTTAAAATCTGATATCCTCTTTCTGCAATATCTCTGTCAATTTTCTGCAAAGCATATTTTCTTTACTGATCTCCTCTTCCTTACGTAATAAAAATTGCATTCTCCTTCTATTTCACACATAATCCTATTATGTTCTGCTACCAAATGTCTTCTGCATAGTTTAACTCTGCAATCTTCATTTATAACAACTTTTTTCATTAACCTCTCACTGATACCAAATGATGTAGCCAAAAGGCCACAAAATACCCACATACACAGAAACTTAAATTGTCTGCCCGTTCCCAAGATTTAATACTCATAAAAGAGTATACACTTTGAATTTTCCCCATTCAGATAAGTTCATAAAACCCATTTTATCCCAAACCTATCCTTCACTTATGCGTTTAAACCTTTAACTGCTTTCTCTTATTGTACGTGACTGCTTCATGCTTAACAATATTCTACACCTTTACCGAGGCTCTTCCTTGTTCAATCTCGCATCACAAACCTTCATCGCACTTTTCAGAACTTATAGCAAGTTCGTTGATTTGTCCACTTCACAAACCACAAAACTTACCATTTCATACTTCGGCAAACTTATCACTTCTCACTTCGAAAAATATAATGTTTCTCATGTTGCAGTGTTTAACCTCTGTCGTTAACTAATTATTCCATATCGCATGCGATATGCGTGTGGACCCTGACGACACGTGGATCCTCTTCACTGCATCGCAACTTATACCATTTAACTTGAGATGGCTTAACATGTCAATAAAACGATCGTCGATTGCGATGTGCGCTTGTATCCTCCTCCTAACACATGTCCACTTTGCAGCTTTCCAAACTTAAATTGTGAAGTAATCTAGACCGTCGATCTTCGCTCAGATATTTGTGATTTAATACTTATCGTCCATTCCCTTCCTTTGGAAATCTTTTAAAGGCTTTTTTGCCTTAATATTTTCTCCTATTTCTTTGACCGCCACCACTCTTTATCTTCATTTCCTTCATGCTATCCTTCCTGAGCTTGTTCGATATTTAGTTGCACTAATCCCTTGTGAGCTTTAACTTTTGTTCATTCTCTCATATCTTTGATGTTTTCGCACACTTTAGCACACTATCTCAATCCCGAATATAGAACACCTTTCTGCATTACTTCTCCAAATCCAGAATTTGGCTTTGTTTCTTTCTCTCATCCTGCATACACATTTAATCGCTCCAAAATGGAATCACACATGATTCTACCGAGCCATTTAAGTCCTTTATCACTCAAAAAAACTTATTCATTCAATTAACATTTATCATAATTAATACAACAATGGTTTATTACACAAAAACCATATTAGCTCGTTACAGATCACTGAGATCGTAACAAAGACACAATAAAATCACATGAATTGTGTTTCTCATTAATAAAAAAATTATATATATACAAGAAAAACATGTTTACATTCTATCTTTGGCCTGATGCGTCATTACATGGCCCTTTCTCCCTTCAAAAAAACCCTCTCTGTCTCTTAGCTCTTGCCTCTATATCTTGGCCTAATCTTCTTTGTTTAATTTCGCCTCTTCACTTTCGAAGCTTACAATTTAATTTTATAATACAATTCAGAGCTTATCTACCCTCAATCAACTCCTGCAAACTTGTAACCACTTCTATTCTTAGGAAATCCTAATTTATGATTTTTCTATCTTCCTAGCATAAACACCAAATATTCTCTCTAATATCCCATTTCTTAAGGGTATTTGTTACATTAACTCAACACTCATTGACACCTAACGACTAAGCATATTCCCTATCAATGCTCACTAAGAAATAAAATACTTTTTACATGAGTTTTACAATGTCTCTTTACAATAGTTCCTCCTTGGACAAATGTCAAGACCCTAAGGTCTAATTTCTTCTTGGACTTTTGACTTAGAGCAGATGCTCCTGCATCAGTAGGAAAAGCAGAAGTTGGGTGTGTCGTGACAAATGGTTTCACATTGCTATAGGGGTTTCACATTTCTCTTCTTTCATTCATGACCTTAGGCTCCCTCCAAATCTGAAAGACTATCAAACAAAGTGGGGACTCTATGTGGATTGAGACCTTGGTCACACCATTGATTTGGACTTTGATTTAGAAGTAGATTTGAATGAAGAAAATGTTGACAATCATGAAAAAATAGTGGGGACCTTATGTGGACTTAGGCCTCATTCAGAAAATGGATTTGGACTTTGAGTTAGAGGTAGATTTGAATGAAGAAAGTGTTGAGAATTGTGAAGATATTCACTATTTTGGCTAGACGAAAAATCTAATAAGTATTATTAATCTTAGTAATATCGAAGTTGGTAACAAATTTTCTTTTCGAATTGATTTTGTTTTAGAATGCAGTGTCTCAAATACTGATTCAATAGATTGAACATAAAGCCTAACAATCCTAGCACGTACAAATCATATGTTTTCTTTTTAATAGCTTGAAGTTGGAATGGAAAAAAATCCATGAACTATGGGTGTATGTAATATTAATATATTAATATTTATAACAATGTATAACTATTATGAATACTTTAGAATGTTTTATCCCATAATATGACCTTGTTGAAAGTTTATTTATTTTGACTTTGATCTTACCTTGAGAATATTGATATGGTTGAAAGTGTATTTAAATAAATTTGAATTTAAATACATTCAAATAAGTTGATGGGTACTGGGTATATCAACCACATTTATTAATGTCGTTGTGTTGGTATATATATTTATGTGAAAAGATGCATTTATTTTGGAATATGATGTTTAAAATTTTAATTTAATTATGAACAGTTGTTTGGTGGATGGTAGGGATTTAACCTCATGTAATATTATAGAATATTTTATGTCACAAATTAAAGATTGAGACTTGTGTCAAAAATATGGATATTCTTAACCTATAAATAGGCTTTGCTACAAAACCATGGAACAATACAATGGCTTAGTAATACCACAGGCTCAAAAAACCATAAATCATGTTCATATGACATATTTTTTAATTAATCAATTTAATTAAAAATGAAAAAGGCATAACTACTTCTGAAATAAATCTCAATCTTTGATTTGTAACTACTATTAAAAATATTATAAACTATTTGATAGAGTTTAAATCTTTATCATGCATTAATAAAAAATTTATAATTAAATTAAAATTGTAAAAGTTTTACTCTAAAATAAATAATTCCATTAAATTTTTATAATTAAATTAAAATTCTAAAAGTTTTACTCTAAAATAAATAATTCTATTAGGACTAGAATATTGTGTGGAGGTTAAATCTTTATTATCCAAAAACACATAACATAATTAATTTTGTTGTAATTAATATTATTAATAATAAAAATAAATTGAAATAAATTATAATTTAATTAATCATTATGATTTTTTTTAATAAGATGTAATATTTTCATTTATCAATCATTTAATTTATATAACAATATTGAAAAGATTATCATAATTTTTTTCAAATTTGAAATATTTTCTCAAATATATTTTATTAATAATTTTAATTTAGAAAATCATCTTATCCAAAACCATACTATAATTTTAATCATTTAAATTTTAATTTTGAAACTTTTAAATTTTAAAATCCATCTAGTAAATTTTTAATAAATATAAAACACAACAATATTATTAACATTTCAAAAACTTTAAAAAAACATGAATGAAAATTCAATTCATAGAAAATATTAAATTCATTGTTTGTGTGCATTAATCTTTGCTTGTAAACATGTAGTATGCAAACCCTGAGAATCACAAATACATTTTGAAAAAACTGAGGATGATTCACACTTTTTGTGGAGAGGAATACTTTTACGGGTTCCACGATAACTTGACCCCCGGTGCATTAATCTAGAATTGCATTGCAAATGTTGAATTTCCATTGTATAATATGCAAAGTAAATAATGTGATCACAATGTAAATAATGTGTCCATGAAAGTTGAAGTCACATATGATGGAAATGGTGAACACAATATTTACTGCTTCTGCTGCTCCACTTTTATAGCACAGTTACGGCACCTTCTTGATATACTAAGCACAGCAAGAGTTAGAATGAATTATGCAATTCTTGATGTCCTGAACGCGTTTCCTTTATGCGATTCTCCATGTCATGAATAGAGTTTCCTGTTGTAAGGAGTTTCTGGTTGTCCGGAATTTCGCAATGTGTGGAGCAGTTCGCACTCCAGTGAGACGCTTCGGCTATCTCGATTTCGTCGCCACGTAAGTCATATGAGATGGTGCTGTTTAAGTACAGATTCATTTTAATTTTAGATATTTTTAATTTTTAGATACTTGATGACTAGTAGCCATATCTTTATTCATTTTGTCAGATTCAATTTCTTCAATTTCTCTTCAGATATTTTTATTTTTACATATTTTTAAGTTAGAAATTAATTTTATGGTTCTACATTATTACTATTACTACTAGTTTATGTGTAATAATCTTATTTTATCATAATTTGAGAAAATATTAAGAGAAAAAAAAAATATGTAACAAATAGTAAAAATAATTCAAAACAGAAAATTATTAGAAGAAATCATTAAAGCAAGACAAAAATCAGCCCCTATATTTAAAAAAATATATATCTTAAATGAATTTGGTGATATCAATTAATTACTAATTTTAATTTTAATTTTGACCAAATCTAATTTGAGTGTTCATTTAAAAAAAGGTTTTTCATCTTCCAATTATTATACTTTGATATGTGGACACAAATTCCACTATTTTGTCCATTTATTATATTGACTATTTTGTACCTACATTAAATTATTTATAATTTTCTATAATGAATTTAAAAATTAAAAAAAAAATTCAATAATGTAATTAGGCATTTTGTAATTTGTATATTATTTTTTTATAAATTATTAATGTATATTTAATTTATTAATATATAATTTTAATTGTTTTAATAAGAATGGAAGTATATTAGGTTGGAGCATGGAGAGTTGTTAGTAAATTTTTACGTTGTTTCTTTATTTACTAAAATTCCATCCAAGAAGTTATTGGTGTTATAAATGGGATTTCAAACTTTGACACTGCGAAATTAGTTTCCAAAGTGAGTTCTATGAGCAAACTTGTGGTGTTGTGATGGGTTCCCCACTTGCCCTATAGTTGCTAACTTCTTTATAGAAAATTTTGAGACCAAGGCCTTAGCCTCAGTTCAATTTCACCCTAAAAAGTGAAAGAGGTTTGTTGATGATACTTATGTCATTTGTCATAGTCATAAGAAATTGGATTTGTTTCTGAGCCACCTTAATTCCCAGTTTGACTACATCATCATCTCTTGTGTGCGTTGATAGCACAATTAAATCACGTTTCTTGATGTGTTGAGCACAGCAACGGTTTGGATGAATTATGGCTGGTCGAGAAGTGGATTGATGAAATAGCTATCGCTGGCCACTCATGGAGTTTGTAGAACAGGACTGGGCAGCTTCAGGATGATTTACTGCAATCTTCGAAGGTTGTAGGAGGCTGAGTACCATGCCAATCTAGGTCTAGGAGGAGAATCGCCTTAGGACGAGTGGTACCCTATGCGCATTTGTTCTTCAGAGCTGGTACCCATTATGGACTATCGTTTGTTGCTATTGGTGGCTTCTTATGTATGTTTTTAGCTGGTACCCATTAACGTCTGTATGATGTTGTTTTTGGTGGCTATGGTTATATGTATAGCTGGTACCTAATATGGACAACTTGATGTTGCTTTTGGTGGCTTCTGATGTCTCAAGTGCGACTTAGTGTTCCTTAGTCGTTTGACTGTCATTTGACATTTACCTGCCCATTGGTGTTTTTTTATCAAAGCTGGTACCTAATGTGAACAATCTGTTGTTGCCTCTAGTGGCTATTCATGAAATAGACTCCCACTGGCGAATCTATTGGCTATTGGTGGCTTATTTTTTTAGCTGGTACCTATTGTGGACATCTGGTTGTTGCTATTGGTGGCTTTCGTGGCATCATGTGGGCTGCGTCTTGTCGTATGCAGAGTCAAACCCCAGCTCATTGGAGAGAACAATTCTCCTGTTGAATCAAATCTTTGTCGACTTAGGTAGTTTACCATCATTTGGGCTCATCTCCTATAGGGTTATTACAGGTTATATCTCTGTGGTTTATATGATGAGATTGCAAAATGTCAACAGATGTGCTCATTACCTATGCAGAATTGATTGAGATTATTCTGATCCTTCTTTTGATTATGGTCGCAATTGTCATCCTTGCCTCTACAAACCACATTCATAAAACCAATGGTTGCTCACGCCGGTGATGATACTAAATCGTCTTCATCATCTCAAAATCTATCATCAGAATCTGTTTTGTGTGAATCAGATATCCATTGCATTTCACACAGTTAGCGTCGTTATTGGTTGGATTTTTTCACTATCTCTCGTCCTTGCAAGAGTATTAGCATCAGATTTCGCAAAAGATGGTGGTCAATTCCTGGTTGCATATGCTGCTATTGCTACTTATAATTGGTAGCCCATTGATCTGGTTTTTCCGGTAACCGGTTTCGATAATCTTTACCGATTTTTGGCTCTGGCCAGAAAATTTGAATTGTTGATCTTTGGAACGTTATCTACAATCAGGTGCTTGTCATTTCATGTGACGTGCATAATCGTTTTTGGAATGATATTTTGTCCTTTTCGTATCTACAATTCCTTTTTCTGCTCATGCATTTGGAATACATCGTTCTAGATTTTTCCAAGCTTATGTCTTACCTGGATCTCGAATAGTATTATAGTTGAGTTATTACTATCGACGTACTCCTGAGGACATTGGGATCCTCTATGATTGTATTAGGTGGGTAGGGATCTTCTGTCAATAGGTTTTCCCACTCAGTCATTAATTTTCTTGTTTTTCCCAATCCACGAAGTGCCTTCTCTGACAACCTCATATCGGGTTGAAGCATTTGACAGCTATATCCATTACTATTTATCACCTATTCCAGCCTTGCCTTCTCCATTTCAGTAGTACTATTCTGACGGACTATTCATCATCCCTTCACAACGTCTCCTTCATTTTATCTCATTTTCATCAACCATTACTCTGGACTATCAGCAATATTTATGACAGATTTTTATCCTCATGTATTGAGCGGCCGTCAGTTTTTTCATTGTATTTACCGCAGTGGCTCACTGGCGTACTATCCTTACCTACCACACACTAGTCTTTGATGGTGTTCCCACAGTGACGGCTATTGTGTCATTAGGTTTCATCCTCCACATGGTGAACAAAGTTGCCACCTGTTCCAATTTACCCGTTTATAGTCGGAAGGGTCCAGAATCTAAAAATCTTTCACATTGTGATAATATAATGCAAGATAAAGTTGATGTACTTATCATTAAGCAGTGCATCCAATTTCCATCCTCGGAAGCGATTCGTTTGCCTGGCTGCTACAAACACCAGAAGCGCGGTGGTCGATGCAGGAAGAAGTTTACTTGTTTCAAGCACAAAATGGAAATCAAGGAAGTGTCTTTAGACTATGATGACCTCTGTGGAAGAGTTGCAAGCTTACAGAAATGGGAGGTTATCGGCAGATGGTTGTTCCCGGACAACTGTGATTTCGACACTGCCAATTGGATCTGCAAACACTGGCATACGATTATTGGCTATACTCCGAAGGTGAGTACTCTCATCAACGACTGGTTTAGAGTTCATTTTATGGACGAAAGCGATGTTTACAAGATTATTAACAGAACCTGGGTGCGCGGCAGAAGTTTCATGCAGTTAATTCCTTGGTACCTTGGCTTCAATCCGGTTATGGAGGCTCCTCATAATCGCATTATTTGGGTGAAGCTGTCGGGTCTCCCGTTGGAATATTGGACCCTCAAGGCGCTTCGTGCAATCGGTAATTCCATTGGCTCTACTAAGTATATTGACCCAAGTATAGTTGGATCCAGTGATAAGAGGGTGGCATGGATTCTTGTCGAACTTGAGTACTCTGGTGGTCTTCCTGGTGACATTGATCTTCTATGGGGCAACAGAAGAAATAGGCAACGCATAGATTTTTGGGGCATCCCATTTCGTTGCCTTATCTGTCATCGTACCGGTCACCTTCAAGAGAATTTTCCATTTCGGATGCGCATGACTAGCTCAGGTGCTGCTGCTGTTTCTCTTGCTGAAGGTCGTCGGACAAATGCCGCCTCGGGTACCTCTGGCGGATTTAACTCAGGTAATCCAAGTCCCCATTACTCTAATGAAGAGGCTTTTGTGACTGCACAAGAACAATCAGATGGGATATTACATAATTTTCGTGTGTTTGATCCTGTCCACAATATTGTTCCAAATGATGATCTTGCATCTCTTAGGTCATCTGGTCCTTTGATCCCTGAGAATAATTCCCCCCCTATTAATAGTCAGGTTATTTCTTTAGATGGCCGTGATGTTGGTACGACCACTACTCACTCTTTAATTCTACAGGATACCCATCAGGCTCAGTCAAACTCTGTCGCTGGTCATATACCATCTACAGTTGACCCTCCTCTTCATCCTACTACTAATTTTTTCGTTGGTGAGTCGTCTGCGCCTAAGCCTTGTTCATCTACTAGTCCCCACACGGCTATTGATATATCTTCCGAGCCCGACGATCCCGTCTACTTTCCGGACTCCCCTAGGAATTCTGTTGGCAGTGACCTGGAGTCTATTTTGGCTAATCCCAATAATGATTTCGTTGCCCTTACGATTTTTGATAGACCACCTACATCGTCAGTCTCTAGATCATCTACTCTTTCTCCAACACAACAATCTCGCAGACGTAATTCAAGAACGGCCAATAAATACTCTAAAGGGAAATTCAAAGCCGTGGCTCTGTTTACAGAGGACGATGAAAATCTTACTGACATTCCGATTTCCATCAGTCAAAGCACTAGGAGTGATTCTCGGGCACTTAGAGCATGCCACCCGGAACCGGACTCATCATGAATCATATCATATCTATGAATATAAGGGGGTTGGGCGATGCCTCCAAATCTCATTGCCTTAGGGACATTTTATTTTCTGCAAATCCTTTTATCTTTTTAGGACAAGAGACCATGTGTGCTCGGGAGCGAGCAATCAATTTATTTCTGACTTTTAAAATAGGGTGGAATGTTGTTGCTGTGGATGCTATGGGCCATTCGGGTGGCTTGATTGCTATATGGAATCCGGATTTTGCATCTTTTAAGGCCTTTAGGTTCTTTCGAGGGATATTGCTATCAGGTTCACTCAGAGGTATGAATGAATCGGTTAATATTATCAACATTTATGCCCCCTACAGCAATAGACAGTCTTTTTGGAAACGAATGAAGGATTCTGGTGTTCTTTCTTTGCATAATTTAATTCTCATGGGAGATTTTTACTCCACTTTGCACCCTGATGAAGTGTGGGGCTTTTCTGCCAAAATCGATCCTCTTTCATCTTTTTTATGTGACATGTTTTATGATCATCAGTTGGTTGATATTCGACCGCTTCCTCTTCTGCCTACCTGGTCGAACAAGCGTGCTGACTCTCATCACATTGCTAAGAGGCTTGATCAGGCTATGGTTCATGCTAAATTAATGGACAAATGGGGTCTGCTGCGTTCTGATATTATTGTCTCCGACATTTCAGATCATATGCCCATCAGGCTTTCGTGGAAAGCTGATGTCAATTTAAAGGGGTGGCCTTTCAAATTTAATCGCATATGGCTGGAGGATTTGGATTACACTAATATGATTAATGGCATTTGGCAACAAGAGATACAGGATGTCAGCCTTAAAGATTGGGAGCGCTTTCACTATAAACTACAAAAGATCAAGAAGGCCTCTAAGGAATGGGAGATGAGGAAAAAGGTTGCACTCAAAAAAGAGTATAATGAGATCTCAACCATGATGGCGGACCTTTTTGCTTCGTTCTCCTCTAATTCCCCCGACGCAGCGGATTTAAGTCGTATGAAGGTTCTTGCTGCCAGGAAAAAGGAAATACTGAGGATTGAGGAAGTCACATGGCGCTTAAAAAGCAGAATATCATGGCTCAAGGAGGGTGATCTCAATACTCACTTTTTTCATAAAACTGCAAATGCCCGCCGGAATAGGAATGCCATTTGGCGCATCAAAAAAGAAGATGACAGCTTTGCATTCTCCAATTCTGACATTCAAGATGAAGCGGTGGCATATTTCTCTAAGTTTTATATGGCTGACCATTATATTAATGCCAAGAACCAATCCTGGGTTTTAGAACATGTCCCCAGGTTCTTCGATGCGGTAGCGGTGGCCGCTATTGATCAGTGTATCTCTGGGAATGAGGTCTTGTCGGTCCTGAAGTCTTTTCCACATGACAAATGCCCCGGGCCTGATGGGTGGCCGGCGGAATTTTTTATATTCTTCTTTGATCTTTTGGGGGTCGAACTTACTGATTTAATGGAGTTATTCCGCAAGAAGGGCATTATGCCTGCAAATCTGAACTCCTCATTCATTGCTCTCATCCCTAAAGTGTCGGATCCCCCGCTTTTTTCTGATTTTAGACCCATTGCTCTTTGTAATCTAATTTACAAAGTTACTTCCAAGATTATTTCCAATCATGTTAAAGCTGTTTTATCTGCTAACATCTCTATGGAGCAATTTGGTTTTCTTAATGGCAGGTCTATACATGATGCGATTGTTATCGCTCAGGAGGTTGTTCATTCTATGCACTCAGAAAAGAAAGACGCGCTGGTCATGAAGGTGGACTTGCATAAGTCATACGATTCACTCGACTGGTCATTTATTCGGGTTATTTTGCTCAAAGTTGGTTTACCCATCCGTATCATTCGATGGATAATGTCCTGTATCTCAAATGTTAGATATGCGGTGATCGTTAATGGATTTCCCTCCCGTTTCTTCAAGGCTGGTAGTGGCCTACGCCAGGGTTGTGCTCTCTCACCTCTCATCTTCATCTTAGTCATGGAGGGTTTCAGCAAGTTGATGCATTCGGCTGAGCAGAAGGGTTATATCAAAGGCTTTGCATTTTCAGAAACGGTTTCCACATCGCATTCTCTTTTTGTGGATGATCTCTTACTATTTGGTTACTTGATTAGAAACCACTAGTTCTATATACATATCATGTTTTTGCGTTTTAAATCTGCTACAGGGCTGGGCATTAATGGCTCCAAATCCTTTCTCTTAGTTGAATTTGGTGACATTCAAGAAGTCAATTTTATTGCAGAATTCATGGGAATTGGCACTCATCATATGTCTAAAGGCTTTAAATATCTGGGCTATTTTATCAAACCCTGTGGATACAAGAACAGAGATTGGGATTGGATTATTGACAGATTCCGCGATAGGATTCAGCGATGGACTCATCGCTGGATATCCATGGGAGGTCGTCTCATACTGATTCAATTGGTATTATCGCAAATGATTGTATTCTGGGCACACCTGCTTTATCTTCCATCTGCTGTCATTTCCAAAATTAATAGCATTATCACACAATTTCTTTGGGGAGGTGCTAATTTATGCAGGAAATTTCCCCTTTGCAGATTATCAGCAATATCTACTCCTAAGGATATGGATGGCTGGGGAATTCTCTGTACCTGGGACTTCAATCGCGCTCTACTTGTTAAGTCTTTTTGGCGAGTGGTTAGTTGCACAGGTATATGGCATGACATCAACAAGGCAAAATATTATAATGGTGATGCATTGATGAAGATCAGTTGTTATGATTTTACTTTTCCTCCATTAATCTCATGCATCTGGCGCAGTTTTAAAATGATATTGAATCTCATTGCTCCCCGTTTATGTTGGCTTTTTCGGAATGGGTGCGACATTCCAATTGGTTCACATAACTTCTTGCCATTGACGCCTCATTCGGCCCCATCCCAGCGCTTGATTCTTGCTTTGGCCCGCTGAGGTATTATGTATTATTCCCAGGTAATACATTACTGGTCTTATTGCGCTCCCATTTTCAAATCGGCCGAGAAACTTGATCTACATGGCCCTGACGCTGATGAATGGATTCAGCTACGAGATACTCTTCATTGCGTTGGGCTTTGTTATGCCCGGGGAGGCGATAAAATAGTTTGGAATGGCCCTCTTAAAAACAACATGATTGTTGTGAAGGATGTTTATCAAAGTATTGTATCTGATTTTCCACAGCAACCAACAAAAATTTTCCTTCCTTTTTGGAATAGGAAAATCCCAACGAAAATCACTATATTCGGTTGGCTGGTTTGGCGGGGAAAAGTGCTTACATGGGATAATCTTAAGAAGCATAGTTTTCACGGCCCTAGCTGCTGTGTCCTATGTTTCATGGCTGAGGAATCCATTGATCATCTTTTTTTCTCCTGCCCATCTGTTATCAGGCTTTGGAACTTATTCAGTTCTTTCATTATGGACCCATCCTGGAGGCCGGTGGACTTTATTTCTGCAGCATATGACTGGGATAGGTTGAACAGTTCATACAGATCCCTTCCCTTCTACTTCATATGGGAAGTCTGGCTCACAAGGAATAATATTATTTTTGAGCATAAATCATTCCAGATACACCGTACATATATGGCTATTAAGTCTTGGATGGTTGACAGTCCTCCTTTGATTATTGATGATTGTGATGCATCTCATCGTCTCAGACCCCACGAAATAGCTCTCCCAGCCTTATACTTTGATGGTGCTTCTGCAGAAGGTAACATTGGTTGTGGGGCATGGATCAAAATCTCAGATCGGGACCGTATTCTCATCTATTGGAATGGTGGTCCTGGTTCAAACAACAAAGCTGAGATTATGGCACTATGGGGTGGCCTCCTCATTGCTATTGATTATCAAATTCAGGTGGTCGGCATATATGGGGACTCTCAGTTGGTAATAGGCTGGATGTCTAACAGATTTAACATGTATAATCAACTTTTGCAGGGTTGGATTGACCGGACTCAGTATCTGTGGAGTAGAATGGAGTTCTCCCCAATGTTTCACATTTTCTGTGAAAACAACACCCGGGCTGATCGATTATATAAAAAGGGACTCTCTGCTGAGTTTGGGTCGATGTTCATCTCTCTTTATGCTAATGGCAGACAGACTGCCGAATTTTCAATTTCTCTCTCATGATACGATTCCTTCAGATTTAAGATTTCTTTTTGACATATATTTTTGTTACAATTGGATCATCAGTGATCTTTTTGGTATGCTTAATTTACTTGCAACCTAAAGAACATTTTCAAGCGAGTGGGATTTTTATCAAGCGAGCCAGCTATACATGATCAAGCGAGCGTGTTTATTGATATGATCAAGCGAGCGTGTTTAATTATAAAACAACCGGGCACATGCTACAGTAATTTGTTTACGAGATCGGGACTACCCATCAAGCAAGCCTGTCAGATTGTGTTTCAAGCGAGCGTGTCAACTTTATCATGCGTTTCAGACTTATACAATCAAGCGAGCCTGTACGCTCTTTTCAAGTGAGCGTTTTATATCAAGTGAGCGGGCTAATCTTTCTGATAGATGGTTATCCATATTTTCTGCAGTATGTCAATTTTGTATAGATTCCAGGATCTATTTCACGAGAGATACTACGATCATCGGGCTAATCTTCCTAATCTACCGATAGTGTCTCTCAAAACTTTGATACATGGCTCATATCCTCTAACACTCCTGGTACCTAAATGCTCCACTACCTACTTCTCCACTGATTCCGCTTCTCTCCTCCCTTTCAGTCTCATAGATCTGGGTATGGACCGAGATGAACCCTTTCATCTCTGTTTCTACCTTCATGTTAATTTTCTTCTATACATCAAGAAATATATCTGTAAGGGAAGGATCGATCCTTGTTATGTGGATGCCAACTAATTTTCTCTGCTCGGAATTCTCCATGAACATTTCATTGTGGCATTATATGCTGATTTCTCGCTGTTGGACTTTCACAGCTGAGACATATTTGGTCAATGTACTGGTTATATCTTTAATATAATTTAGCGTTTTTTTCTTTCTGAAAAAAAAAGAATGTTTGGAATATTTAAAGGAATAGCCGCACACTCTAATTCCATGCAATGTGTGGAGTAGTCGGCACTCCACTTCCATGTTTCGCAGCCTACTCTTTCGTTGCCACTTAAGTCACAAACTAACATGGTGTTTTTTTTTAACTAGATATAGATTATTTTTTTATGAAGTTACATTCATCTACTCTTCAGTTATTTTTAATTTTGGATATTTGATTAACTATATTCAATTATTTTTATTATTTCATATACTTAATTATTAGTAACTAAGGTTGATGTTCATTTTATCTTCAGTTATTTTTCAAGTTTGGATATTAACTAAAGTTTATATTCAGTTATTTCCATTATTTTATTTTTTTGCATATTTAGTTATGAGTAACTAAAGTTTATATTGATTTTATCTTTAGTTATGTTTTATTTTTAAATACATTTCATTTAGAAAATAATCTTCAAAGTGTTATAGTCCCGTAATTTGGCAGATTGATAAACCAAATGACAGGGCAACATCAGACCAAGCTTTGGAGCCCTAGGACCTAGCCTTCCTGGACTCAGAGAGAGCTCTCTCTATTATGCAAAGGATGTAAACTTGTTTCTTTTGTATATTTGATTTTAGGCTAGTTTTTAAGTATGTTTTGGTTTGTTTTGGGTTTTTTGAGGGGAACTGATCCAAAGCGCAACTAGATAAAAAGTTCGTCAGATCAACTGGGCTATGGGGTTGAAAAGGTCGAGATTGTCTCAATGATAGGCAAGGTATTACTGCAGGGCCGATTTGGTCGAGATAAATGGATTATTTGGGTGAAAGCGAAATGAGATGGACATTAAGTTTGTGAAAGACAAAGAGATTTTAAGCATAAATAGTTAAACAACAAGCATTCATGAGTTAGGGTTGACCATTAATCTCTATGAATGAAACTCAAATTGATAGATGCAGAAAATAAACAATCCAGTGATACATAGAAGTATAAGACTCTCTAACTTTGGGAAAATCACCTTCAGACTTTTGGGAAAACAAATAAGATAAACAAACAACTCAATCTATGAAAAGGGAACTCCTAAACATCATATCTTGAGCTATCAGGAACTTTGAAATAAGACTGCAAAGCATGGACAAAGGGCAAGATCGAAACAAGACTTCTTTGACTTAACTAAAACAACCAATAATTCAGAGAGAGATTTCAGAAAAGGAGTTTTGATTAGCTATGAGTAATCAGGGCATACCATGAATCATACTAGACAGCATACATAATAACCATTAATGAGACTGATAACAAGTTCTTAGGGTACCAAAGAACAATTAAGAATTCTTTGACATAACCAAGAAAGATGAAAACATTTAAGCAGCTATGAATCAGGAAATTTGAGGTGTCTCTATGGGCATATCTCAAACTTATTCTTTACTGAACTACAACAAGCAAGAAGCATAAAAACATGTATGATAAACTAAGAAAACATAACAAATAAAGAACACAATACCATTCACCAAGCCATGGAATCCTACATACAATCCTCCTCCACCATCAAAATCAAGCAAGAGATCATCCACTTCATAAGACAAGTATTTCTTCAAAGCTCATAATGCTTTGTATTGCTCTCTATAACATCAAATTCTGCCTCTGGTTACAATTAATCATCTTTGATTATATAGGCCCAAGACGAGGAAACCCACCTAGAGCAACTAGAAGACCATTGGCCAAAAACAAATATCTAATTTTGTCCTTGAGGCTTAGAAAAGCTCAAGGCACAAAACATCTTCAAAAAATACCTATTTAAGCTAAAAATAGTAAGAAAATTGACTTTTAATCTCTGACATAGAGTTAAAAATATCTTAACGCACATTTGGATGGCCACCTTCAAAAAAATTCATTTTCAACAATATCCTACAGGAGTGTAGCACCATAAAAAAGTCTGTTTTGCAAAGGAGTTTTGAGGGACTTCCCGATGTCGAAAAGAGGCCCGTGATGGCTCGTTGGAAAGCCCCGGATGTTTAGTTTCTGGAAATACTTGATTTTTTCCAAAATGATTCTGGGAAGTCTATAAAAAAATGGAATTAGTGAAAAAACCTAGGAGCGTAGCACCTACTGATATAAGGGGCAGAATGTTGAAAAATGACTGTTTTTGGCCTTTTTGAGGGACCAAAACAACTACATTTGTTCTGGAAATTTTTGAGTATACTCCCTCAAATTTAATGCATCCAAATATGTAACTTCCATCAACTGATGATGCTCCAAGAAAAAATGACAGCGCCCATGAATTTATGCAATTAGGCCCGAAAATCACAAAAAATAAGATCATGTAGAAAATTGCTCAATTTTGGTAAGCAAACCCCTTATGGGTTCCTAGAAGCATGCAAAGAATTTGAAGCCAAGATTCCAAGCCTAGATATGTCATTTTCCCCTTTTTTCACTGGGCGCCTCCTTTGGGCAGTTTTGAGCTTTTCTTGGGAAATCTTGAGCTTTCATCAAGCAAATTGATTCAATATCTTGTAATGCCCAGTCATCTTCCTTTGCAAACCCAAGTCTTTGTTTGCCTTGTCTAATTTGTCCTCTAAATGCTTGTTTGTTTTTTAAAGCCATGATTCTTTATCATTTTCTATCTCTCGGGAAAACAATTGTGTGAGAGGATATGATCGAGCAAGGGATGCTTCTTCTTCCCTTTGTTTCTCCAAAGCTTTCCTAAGACCCATAGTCCTAGGCCTTTTTCTTACTGGTTGCTCTTCTTCCTCAATATCATCAAATTCGCCCATATACTCTTCAAGATTGACTTGTGCTTTGTATGCTTCCCTTTGGTATTTGAATGCTCGGGCCTCATAGATTGCCCTTTACCTGCTCATCTGTCTATTTTGCATTTGTAGTAAGTGTATGAGGTCCTTCGACCTTTCTAGATCAGTTTCTAAGTCCTGGATTTGGGCTTCTCTGTTTTGCAAAAGTGACCTAAGGATTCTGGATTCATCATCTTTAGCATCACTGTCTATTTGTATGATGTCAAATTCCTTTTCATGCTCATGGCTACTCTCCTGTTGTTCAACTTTTTCTTTGCCCTTGCTTTGGATAGACTACTTTGCTCTTGTTCTCTTTGGCAATTCAACAATACTCTTCTTAGGCAGTTTGCCTCTACTCCTTAGCACCCTAGTGACATTACTAGTCACTACTTGAGTGGTTTTATTCTTTGCAAATTTGGTGTTTTTATCCTTTGGTGCCTTTGAGGAATGAATCATGGCCCCTTGCCAAGTAGACGCAGCAAGCACATGTTCTTGGATGTGTTGAGGAGAAGAGAGAGGAGGCTTTATCACTAACATTTTTTCAACTTGATCCTTTAGATTGCTACCTCTTTCACCACCTACTTTGCTGCATTGTTCATTGTTTTCATGTTCTTCTTTAGGTTTGTCTTGTTCATTGCATCTACTTTTATCATGACCGTCCTTAGGACTGCCTTGTTTACCCTCCTCACTGTTTTGAATTTGTTGAGGGCTGCCTTCATCATGACTGTCTTCATCTATTTTTTGTATGTTGTCACCTCCCTTACTGTTTTGAAATTGTTCTAGGCTGCCAACCTTACTATCACCCTCTGCTCTTTCACTGTCTTGAGTTTGTTGTGGACTGCCTTCATTTTTTGTATGAGGACTTCCATCATGCTCACTGTCTTGCTTATTGTCACTATGCTTACGATCTCTTTGATTGCTTTCATGCTGACTATCACTTTATTTCTCATCAATGCTTTGCTTAGCCTCTTCCATTTGTTTCTCATCATCACTACTCTATTGCTCTTCAGTTTTTTCTTCATCATCACTACTCTTCTGCTCTTCAGTTTGTTCCTCATCATCACTAATCTGTTGAGTATCATTTTTTTCATTTTCACTGCTCTACTAAGGGCTGCTTTGTTCTTCATCATTACTACCTTCTTGTTTGCTTTCATTGCACTCTTCATTTTCACTATCAATCATGGGTGATGTTTTATTTTGAGGGGTAGATTGACTAGATGAAGGGGAGACATAGTGAATGGAGGGTGAGGAGGACACATGAGATGGGCCATGAGATGAAGAGGCAGTAGTAAAATCCAGATGAAAAATCATTAAGGGAAATTTGAGGTCTAAAATGGGCCTCCTAAGAAAAATGTACAACAAAAATAAACTTTATAAGAACCAATAGGATTCAAGTTGATGATGTCAACCATGGGGGATGATTCACCATTTTTTAAGTTAAGAGGTAAAAATATTTAAAAATAATAAAATAATAAAACTACTTTTTCAACTCGTATTTTCAACTTATATCCCAAAGTTTTTACTCAAATTTCGAGTGGGAGTACTCGTTGGATGCAAAATTTAATTCCTCATCCAAGGAGTACCCATGTTGCATACTTTTGATCGACTTTGCTACACGAAAAATGAGAAATACATAAAAAAACGTGATTACAATCACGTTTTTCATGTATTTCTCATTTTTCGTGTAGTAGGACCCATCGAAAGTATGTAACATGGGTACTCTTTGGATGAGGAATTAAATTTTGCATCCAAAGAGTACTCCCGCTCGAAATTTGAGTAAAAACTTTGGGAGATAAGTTGAAAATATGAGTTGAAAAAGTAGTTTTTTCATTTTTCCCTCTAAAATTTGATGATGTCATCAAATCTTATTTGATCTTTTCCACTATTATTTTATAATTTCCTTAGGAGGCCCATTTTAGACCTCAAAATTCCCCTAATGGAAACTCTCCCAAGAAACTCCTTTCTGTTCAAGCTAGTGAAGGATGATGATTTTGATGAGAAAATGATGAAAAAGACTAGATTTTTGCCGAGCAGGAGGTCTCTTTTGGACAAAGGAGGACATCTTGTCTATGCTCTTGCAGAGGAAGAAAGGGATATTCAGCAGCTAAGTCCAAGTGAAATGCATCAGAATTCTGACATGATAGGAATAAACTTGAGAATATCTCCCCTCACATGTGAAATATTTCATGATGGTTTTTATAAGGGGCGCATAACTGTTCAATAGATGAGAAAAGGGGAAGATAACCTTGCATTCATTTTGGTAAGCTGGTTTCAAGAAGGGCTTGTAGTGTTCTAGGTCCAAATAGGCTTGTTTGAACCATTTCTCACCAAAATAAGGGATCTTGGTTTCCATTGACACTAATTTGGGGGTGAGCACAAAATCAAGGCCTGCTATGTGAACATGTTCTCCTTACAGTATTATGGCAAACAACTGTGTCAAGGGAGGGTGATTTGTGACTTCTTGGACTCTTTGGAAAAAATCAAGGCACCCTACCTCATGAACATTGAAAAGGGCTGAAGGGGAATCATTTATCTCCTGAGTTGTAGTGGGCTCAAACCGGTTATGATACCCACCTTTGTTGACCTTCTTTGGAGGCATAGTTGTTCAGACTTTCCTTCACTCTCTTTATCAAAATAGGTCTTTCAAATGAACTAAAAATATATCCCTTCTTAAAAACTATCTTTTTTTCTTTTTTCTTCTTACTCTGCAAACAAGCCTTTTCCAACAAATAGGTCGTCTCCTTCTAAAACTGTTTTTTCTTATCCTTGAAATTTGATTTCAAAATATCTTTAAGACCGAAAACTAAGATGAGGATAGCAAGGAAATACCTTGAAAATCTTTTGCTGCGTTTGAAAAAAACAAAACCTGAGTAAAAATATGAATTTTTGGCAATTTGGAGGCCTCTTGAGAGGTGATATGCTCCTGTGCACAGGCGCGTAGCACCTACACGTTGTTGTGTGTCGGGTCGGGTGCCTGTAAAAACTGTCGAGGGCATCAGGCACTCTTCCAGGCGTGTTGCGCTATCCTATAGGTGCATCATGCCATGTGAAAAAAACCTTCAGAGGGTGACTACAGGGGCATCGCGTCCAAATCCAGGCACGTCGCGTCTTAAAAAATTTACACAATAACTATCTCAGGGTTCAAGAAATGGTTCTCGCCTCTGCCAGTTTGCAAAATGACATAAGATAACGTTCCTTGAGGGCTTTAAAGCTATTTTTGGAATGCTTTGAATGGTTGTTTTCCCTCCTTTCTTGATGATTAGACACTTTTCTCTTTTTAAATGATGGAAAGTGGACTTTGCCCCTTTTTGAAGGAAGTTATGTCTAAACCAACTGTTTTATGCCCTCTGCCTGATTGAAGGAGGCCTTTTAAATTTATTGTCTTCATCCCTATTTATCCATTGAAGAATGCCTTTGAACACGCTATCTGTGGGCCCTCTACTTATCATGAAGGAGGTCCTATGCAAATGTAACCACTCAGGTCACTCAAAACCATTGTTGGGCCCTTTGCTTATGATGAAGGAGGCCTTCGAATTATGAAACTTCATTCAACTCAACACTGTACGCTCTATCTGTTTGTTTGAAAAATACAAAATAGAAGACAAAAGTGAATCTTTGGCATTTATCATTGATGAAATCATTTGAACATATTTTCTTCTTGCTTTATGAGGACCTGTCTGTAATGTATATCTCTTTTGCATAACAACACTGTGTAACTTTAGGAGTAAATAATGTGCTTTGTAAATGGTGAGTGCTCACTGCTATGCATATTTGAAATAACTCTTTTACCCTTGACTGTGTTTCCATAAGGTGTAGTGAATTTATCTTTGACTGCCTTTCAAAGTCCAGGTTCATGGTAAGATATAAGAAGTAGATTTCCTTCTTACTCCTTCCCTATGATGCCTAAATTGCTTTAAAGCTCATTCTGTCAAAGACTGTCTTCTTTATTAAAACAGAGAAACTTGTAAGGTTGGGTAACCCTTCTAAGAACTTATGCAGCAATACCTTTGGAGTTAATCATGGAGTACTGATGATAAGCATCATTTAGTCCTTTGTATTCATTTGTCTTGATGAATTATCATTTTCTTCAGGCACCTATTGGATTTGAAACCACGTAGACCCTCACTTACTGCACTTCATCTGATTCATGATGGAAAACTACTTCAGCATGAGAGACATGTTTGGATTTGTTCTTTTGCTCTTACTTGCACAATGTCATTATTGAACACATCCCTGCAGATATGCACTTGGTAGATGATCTTTGATTTCCTGGGAACTTAGCAATGTGTCATAAAATCAGGCTTGAAATGTCCACTTTCTTTCATTCATGAAACTTTTAGAATCTTGCTCTTTTCCTAGAATGAATATTTCTGAGCTTTGCTAATAATGAAAAAAAGTAACCTGTTAGTGGTGTATGACCTAAGGCTAAATCAGTGTGTTGTTTTGCAGAATAGGAAGAAATTTATAGCTGACTGGTACTAGACACAGGGTTTTTGGTTTAAGACAATTTTGTCCAGGAATTTTCCATAAACACCACCACCTAGACCTACAGATTTTGTCATATATTTTGAATAGTTTCTTAGGCATGAGTAGGCTATCATATGACAAAATGATCGGTGAGAAAGGGGTAGACACTTTGTCTAATGTTGGACAGTGAGTTATATGAAAACAGGGGACTTTGATAGCATAAAAACAAAGCTTATGACAACTATAGATAGGGAAGGTTTTGTTGAATTGTGATAGGACTTGAAAACTGAAGACCATTCCCATCACAGGTTGAAAGGGAGGGGTAGGAAGACAAAAATTTGTTTGAGGTGTTTTCTAGATGAAAAATTGACAAATTGAGATTAGCTTCTAGAAAACTCAACCAAGGAATCTAGTCATCAAAACATGCAAAAAAATACTGATGACTAACAATGGCTCCATTTGGGGAGGGCAGCTCATTTTCTGGGGGTGTCCAGAATTGCAGACCTCTGGCTTGTGAAGACTAGTGCCTTATCCATTGGCGCAAATTTCTCTCTTTCTTGATGCTATTTCTGAAAATGATGCTTTTCTGAAAAAATTTACAGCATGATTAGCATCAATGTCATCTCTACCTACCCAGCTATTATTTCCTAGAATTTTTTCTTCTTTAGGTGCATTTGGACTAGCAACCCTTTTACATGATATTTTTGAAAAAAGAAAAACTATATAATTCTACACTTATATCCTCCGGGAGTTCAGATTAAACTGATGAACTCCTTTGATTCTCTACCTACGCTAGATCGACTGTCAAGATTAAAGTTGTTTGACAGGATTTCATTCACTAATCTAAAACATGAAATTGAAAAATGACCAAATCAAGATTAGACAGTCTGATTTTTCATGTGTTTGTGGCATAAAAGACAAGCTACACACAAATATTATTTTCTCACAAAATGAGATTTAGAAAAATCAGAGCTAGGATACATATTTTGTTTTTCATCCCTTCTTTCCTCTTTGGTTCTTTTTTGAGCATGTGGAACCAATATCTTTTCCTAATCTACTTTAATTGATAACTAAAGCTTACACAATTTGACTATCACTTCTTTCACTAACTTATCAGCAATCAATTTAAAACATGTCTAGTTATGATTAGGCTAGATAACTGAACAAGACATCTTTTGAGCACTAGTAGTGGCATTTAGACTTGCTCACTTCAACATGACTATTTTTTGAACATGGGGCTTTTTTGTTGTTTTTAAAACTTCCCTCCTTTTCCACTTTTCTACTATTTTTGTATTTTCTATTTTTTACTTTTTCTTCAAACAATCTAGAACTAAAAAGATGCTCACAAGGCTAAGCTTATTTTTCACACCTATATATCCTAATCTAAATTTACACATGATGTACATTCATTAGGTGAACTCTTTTTCCCAGCATAGCTAATCAAGTAAGTGGCTAGATGATTGCTTTTTGTTCCACTTCTTAGGTATGTTGGCAAGCCACTCCCACTTTGTCTTCTTCTGAACAGTAGCGCCCCAAATTTTCTTTAAGCTCTGCCACAAAATATTCTTGGCATGTTTTACTCCCTCTTTAAATTTCTCTAAGGAAACAGCAAAGGGGTCTTCGAATAATAACTGGTTAGGATTACACCCTCCTTTACTTAACTAACCTTGGGATTCTTTTGAGAAATAATCTCTTCTCCCTCTTTATGATAATCTGATTTGGCAGCTTTAGAATGCAATGTTATGCTACCTTCAAGCAATCTTGGTATGCCCTGATTGAGTGAGATGATTTATGTTTGTGAGCCATTGTCCTGATGAGTAGGACCATTCTTTGGCACGAGGTCTTCTTGAGAAGATATTCTAGTATCAACATCAATCTGTTCTGTACTTTCAGTATGAGAAAATACATTAGTAGATAAGTTAGCAGTAGAACACATAAAAATATCTTCTTTACAAAAAAAATTGGATGTTAGCTGTATGCTTAGGATTTCATTGCTTTCTTCTTTTGTTAAAAGGGGTGGTGTCTTTCTCTTTCTCTCGATGGAACTATTATGTTTCTCTTCCTTTTGTGACTGCTCACAAGGATGAATGTCTTCTTGAGGAGGTATTACAACCTCAACAACAATTTGTTCCATTGTTTCTTTATGAGAAATTTCTTTAGTAGGTAAGGTAGGAATGGTAAAAACAGGAATATTTTCCTTATATAAAGATTCAGAGGCTAGTTTTACTCTCAACATCTAATCTGTCTCTTATTTAGTTAAAGGAGGAGGCATTTTCTATTTTCTTTGGATTGGACAGCAATTGTTTTCCTTCTCTAGAGAAGACTGATTATGAGGTTGGATATCTTCTTGAGCCTCATCTAGTAGGGGTGATGAATCATCACTTGTGTCTTCAGAGAGAGACTGTGGGTTTTCTCCTACTTCTTGATGGATTTGATCTTCAATCCACTCTTCTTGGCTGTCATGATAGTTATTTTGAGTATGAAATTCATGAATTTCCTCTAGTAGGTCTTCAGGATGCCAATTTCCTAAATCTTCATCAATGTTCACAAGGTATTGAATGAGGTCTTTGGATTGTTCAAAGAAATTTTCAGCTAATGACAGAGATGGACAATATTTTTTATAGTGTTCATAGAATACCTTGTGGAAATCCTTCAAAGAAAACAAGGTGCCAGGGTCTAGGCCTTCATAAAATTCTCTTGCCTTTCCTTCTAATGTCCCCATGAACATTTTCATGAGGCAATCCTCATTCCATTCAACCTTTAACCTCCATACATGTATATGAAATTTGATGAGATGTAACAAGGGGTCATGAAATTTTTCATTTTGAAATATAGGCAAATTTTTTATCTAATCTATTTGAGGCATTTTGTGTGGGAATCATGGGATATGATTTCTATTCATTGGAGCATATCTCTTTTGTATCCTTGGATCCATGTTTGTAAATGAGAAAAGGTCACTGAATCTTTTCAACCAATTTAGAATTCTCTTCCAGTGGAGTCTTTTGGTCTAATGAGGGTTGTAGAGTCACCAGGTGCAATATTTGAACTTTGTTTTCCACCATCAGCATGATTGGGATTGAACAATGCATTCCCAGGGAATTTTATAAGGACTAGTAGAGTAATAGGCCTACTGGAGGCTAGTGGAGTCGCCCGATGGATGTTTTTAGTTGTTTTGAGGGTATATGTGTATAGTCCACCACCAATACTAAAAAAAAAACCAATATAAGGATGTTTTGGGGTGTTCTGAGTTTCTATATGTAGCCCTAAGCTTTGTAAGAGTGTCCTCTAACTGAATCATCATTTTGCTAAGATGGTGAAAGAGCTAGTTTATACTCTTCGGGCAACACTTAAGTTTTCTAAGCTTGACTGAGACTTTGAGAGTTCCTAAGGGATACCTAGGATGTTTTGACTCAAGGTCCCACCGTGATCGCCATTATTTTATATTCCCATAATTTGGCAGATTGGTAAACCAAATGATAGGGCAACATCAGACCAAGCTTTGGAGCCCTAGGACCTAACCTTCCTAGACTCAGAGAGGGCTCTCTCTATTATGCAAAGGATGTAAACTTGTTTGCCTCTATATATTTGATTTTAGGCTAGTTGTTAAGTATGTTTTGGTTTGTTTTGGGTTTTTTGAGGGGAACTAATCCAAAGTGAAAATAGATAAAAAGTTCATCAGATCAACTAGGCTATGGGGTCGAAAAGGTTGAGACTGTCTCAATGATAGGCAAGGTATTACTGCAGGGCCGATTTGGTCGAGATAAATGGATTCTTTGGGTGAAAGTGAAATGAGATGGACATTAAGTTTGTGAAAGACAAAGAGATTTTAAGCATAAATAGTTAAACAGCAAGCATTCATGAGTTAGGGCTGACCATTAATCTCTATGAATGAAACTCAAACTGATAGATGCAAAAAATAAACAATCCAGTGATACATAGAAGTATAAGACCCTGTAACTTTGGAAAAATCACCTTCATATTTTTGGGAAAACAAATAAGATAATGTTGGAAAAATGATGCAGAGTGTTGTCCTTGATGGCAACCCACTTAATGAAGATGAAGACATGAGATTGTTGGCATGTGTTGTCCTTGATGGAAATCCACCTGATGAAGTTATTCTTGACTTGATGGACTTGGTAAATGATGTAAATCTAATGTGATATGATGTTTGTTGGCAATATGATGCTGAGTGTTGTCCTTGATGACAACCCACTTGATAGAGTGTTGTCCTTGAATGGCAACCCACTTGATGAAGATGATGGCAACTTACTTAATGAAGTTGTGCGTGATAGAATATGTCTTGATGAACTAAATATGATGTATCCACAGTGAGTACAGAATGCAATAAAGAAAGGAATTCAGCATGTGCTAAATCTATGGTGAAAAGAAGGCATACGCGGATTTGTCTAGGGGAAGTCGCGTATGCACGCGGGAAAGAACGTTCCAAGTCGCGTATGGTAAAAAGCGCTCATAAGGTGCAAAACTAGGGGTAACCACCATGGTATTGACCCATTGTATTGGGTAATGATTCGTCTAAATGACCCCGTCCAGGAATACCATCGGAAGTAATGTAGTTTTGGCTCATGGTATTGAAAAAGGGTAAACCTATATAAAGAGAAGAAATTCATTTGTGCAAATCATGAGTGTGGGTGCAAGATGTCTGAGCTTGAATGAATACTTCTCTCCGAAGTAGATCTGAATGGAAAGGGTTACAGTTGAATGATAGATCTGAACGTATGATGCACCAATGATGAAGAAAGGGATCTAGATCTAAAATGTACTTGTATTTGCTAGATCTACTTATGGAATGATTAGATCCGTGATGAGGCGAATATCTGTCTGAGGTAAAGGGTAAAATCTGAAGTGATGTATCAATTGTGAAGAATTGCAATGACATAAAAATCTGAAGAACCATACGCTAGTTCGCCGAAGAGGAAGCGCGTATATACGCGGCTTCTCTGAAGACAAGGCATGTATGCGCAATAAAATTAGCTCTGTAATATGTACAGAAGTATACGCTGGTTTATGTGAACGGAAGCGCGTATATACGCAACATCAGAGAAAGGAAAGCGCGTATGCAAACTAGGGTTTGCTGAAGTCTGTGGTAAGAAATGTCTGATCTGTTCTGCTGGTTTACTGATATCTGTCAGTGAGTTATATGTATCTGTTTCATGTTTGACTATGCTTAAAAGTATGGAAAGGGTCCAGTCTGAAAATATGATGAAACGTGGCCTGCAAGTGGTGTCCTAAAGGGAGCTTTGGATCCAGTGTGAAAATTGATGAAACGGGGTCCATAGAGGTGCTAAGGGTTGTAGCCTTCAGTCAGGGGGTTGTAGCTCCCTTCCAGGTGAGGCTGGTAAACAAGATCGGGGGGTCGTAGCTCCCTTCCGGGTGAGGCTGGTAAACGAGATCAGGGGGTCGTAGCTCCCTTCCAGGAAAGGCTGGTAAACGAGTCAGGGGGTTGGAGCTGCTCCCTTCCAGGTGAGGCTGGTAAACGAGATCAGGGGGTCGTAGCTCCCTTCCAGGTGAGGCTGGTAAACGAGATCAGGGGGTCATAGCTCCCTTCCAGGAAAGAGGTAGTAAACGAGTCAGTGGAGCTCCCCTTCCCGGAAGAGGGCGTAAAACGGCGCAAATGGGTGCACATATCTTGGTATGTCCAGCACATTTGTTGTAAGATGTTTTCTCTATAATAAAATATTGAAGGCTGAGCAACTGCAGCGATGGTTTTCTCCCGACTTGGGTTTCCACCTAAAATCCTGGTGTTCATGTGTGATACTTATGTGTGATGGTTTATTCTGTTCTTACTGCACATGTTTATTGTTTATAGAACATCTAATGAATGAATGATGGAATGATATAAGTGAAGAACTAATGGCATAATTAGATCTCTGTGTATACGCGAGTTTTATGAAGGATATCCGTGTGTATACGCTAGTTGGCTTCAGCAAAGTAGCGTATGGGTTTTAGAGAGTGAAAAAGTAAAAAGTTTGATAAAGTCCTAAATACTGATTCACCCCCCCTCTCAGTATTTTTCCCAACAATTGGTATCAGAGCAGGTCCTTCTGCAGAAGCTTGATCGCTTGAAGGAGATCCGTCGCAATGGGAAGTCTTGAAGGAGTAATGTCTCTAAAGCCACCTCTATTCAATGGAAGAAATCTGATATTCTGGAAGGTACGAACAAAAGCATATCTGCAAAGTCTTGGTGCAGAAGTATGGGCAATCGTGGAAGAAGGCTATCAATATCCGACAAGTATTCCTACTGATGCGGCTGAAAGGAAGAAGTATGAAATCAATGCCAAAGCGGTGAATGTCTTATTAGGAAGCATGTCTGAACCAGAATTTGCTAAGGTGATGCAGCTAAATTCAGCAAAAGAAATATGGGACAAAATCATTCTAAGCTATGAAGGAGACACAAAGGTAAAAAGTGCAAAACTCCAAACTCTTAGAATTGAATATGAAAATTTGAAGATGCATAGTGATGAGAGTATTGCCCATTTCTTCTTACGTCTGGATGATATTGTAAATCGAATGAGAAATTTGGGTGAAACCATAACTGATACTACTTTGGTGGAAAAGTCTTAAGATCCTTGACTTCAAAATTTGACTCTAAAGTTTCAGCTATTGAAGAAAGGCAAGATCTGCAAACTCTTACTATTGTTCAATTACATGGTATTCTGACTGCCTTTGAAATGAGACAAGGAGGTCCTTCTCAAATCAGAGAAACTGATTTTAAGGTATCTGCAAGAGGAAAAGAAAAGGAAGTTGTCAAAGAATCCAGCTATATATCCGATGAAGAAGAAGCGAATTTCGTGAGAAAACTCCAACTAGGAATTGGAAGATTCAAAGGTAAGCTTCCTTTCAAATGTTTTGAGTGTGGAAAAGTTGGTCACTATGCTGCTAAATGTCCTTATAGAGAAAAACATGGTAAAGGGAAACAATTTGAAAAGAGGAAGAGTTATTATGCAAATGAAGATGATGATGAAGTGTCCAGTGAAGGTGAAGAAGATTCTGACCATGATCTGAAAGTACTCATGGCAAAGAAGAAAAAGAAGAAGGCTACTCGAAACAAGAAGATATCTCAGAAAACTTCTATAGCGGAAATTGAAGAAGATGAATCACATAGTGATTGAGGTCCTTGTAATACTCTTCTTTGTGCAAACAATAGTGAAGATAGTGAAAGTAAAGTTGTGGATCTAGAAGAAGCTATCAAGATCAAAGTTGAAGAACAACAAAAGGAAATTGATAAGAAAGATTCTATCTACAAAGAGATGATATCTCAAATGAAAGAACAAATAGAAATATTGAATGGACAGGTGGAAAAGTATCAAAGGTTTCATACTTATGCATCCAATCGAATTAAAGGACTAGAAGCAGAAATCAACGATCAAAATGCAGATCTCGAAGAATCACGCAAGAAGAATGAAGGACTTGAAGCTGCAATCATCTCTCTACAAGCAGATCTTGAAGCATCAAGTAAACCTCTACAACCCTTTGAAAAGGAAGGCCTTGAAGCAGAAATCATCTCTCTCAAAGAAGATCTGGAAAAATCAAATAAGAAGAATGAAGAGCTGCAACAAACATGTGAAGAAAACGAAAATTGGTTGAAAGAAGAGATTCTAAATCTGAAGGATCAAGTAGAAGATGGAAGAAGGAAAGAAGAAAGCATGACAAAGCAATGTCAAGCCTTGGAGGTTAAGGTAAACATTCTCAAAGGTAAATTAGAAGAAAAGGTTAAACTTTTGAGGTTTCAAGATAGTACTAATATTTTGGACAATATTCTGAGTAATCAAAGGTCTCCTGCTATCAAACTTGGTCTTGGTTTCCATGAAACTGTTAAAGGAGAATCTAGCTCACAAGGAAGTGCTAAAAATTTAGAGGATGTCAATGCAAAACCTGAAGTGTTGAAAGAAACAAAAGTTCAACCAACAATGATGAAATCTCAAAGGAAATCAGTCAATAAAGTTGAATGCTTTAAATGTCATAATCATGGGCATGTTGCAGCAAATTGCAGGAGCAGATCATTTCAGCCTCAAACAAATAGTTCCTACATAGAAAGGTACTCTGGTTTCTTCAAGGGATATTGTTTTCATGTAACAAGTATGGACATAAAGCAGCTGATTGTAAAAGGAGGAAGATTAGAAATACTCATTATGATTCTTATGCTTATTTCTCTGGACACATGAGATGTTATTCTTGTAACAAGTATGGACATGTAGAAAAAGAATGCAGGTTGAACAGATATGAGAAATTGGATAACTTCCAGCACACAAATAGAATGTTCAAACAAATCTGGAAAAAGATGGAGGACCGATCAGAAACGTAGGGAATTTTGACCCTACTGCAGTCATCTGCTTCTGAAGCTTACTTCTCTGATTGACTGAAGGAATGATGTGGGATACATTATGAGATTTAATATTGTATCGTCACAGGGGGAGCAATGTATGATGTCTTTCATGATTGATTTGATTATTCTGGTTATATGTATTTCTGACAGAGCATCTGATATGAAGAAGACAGGTACAGGAAGTACAAGTTCAGGGGGAGATGAAGGAATGTGAAAATTTTCTATGCTTCACTTTCCATACGCGGGTTCTATTAACAAAATTCGCGTATACACGCGAGTTCCAGAAGACACAGTCGCGTATGCATTGATGATAAGAGAATTTATATGATAGATGAAGATCTGGAGCAAAGGTTCAGGGGGAGCATCAGTCTGACTGTTAATAACTGTATTATTGACTCAATATCAGCTTAGTTTCTCAGTTCTAAATAATGATGATATGATACATGGTTTCTTATGTTGAAGATTGTGGATGAGTCCTGTTTTCTTTTTGATGAAGAGTATTCATTGTTGAGATGAAAGTCTTATAATTCGGAGATAAGGGCAGTTCATGCAGAGATTGTTGCTGATGACTTGCTGATGAACGTATTCAAGTTGCACAAGTTAAGAAGGAGCACTGGTTCAGGGGGAGCAGCAGGTTGAAAACTAATGATTGCATTGTTGGCAATATGACTGCTTATTCTTTGGTTTTTGTGATACTCATGCTCAAATGATGATGACTTGGTACATGGCTTATTATGATGAGATTTTGAGCCCTGGTTGCTGATAAGTATCTTTTGTGCTCACACATGGATGAGTTGGATGTCGTTTGATTCAGAAATAAGAATAGATCATGTAGAGTTTGTTACTATGGTTGAGATATTTTGCCTACATATGTTACTTCATGTTAAATCTTGAAGATCTTGATGATATTGGACCACATGGATGATTGCTTGACACATATTTGAAGATGTTTTTCTAGTATGATAATCTCTCTTGAAAAGATTGTATTGATGCTGCAAAGAATCTGAAGGCTTGGTTATTAATGTGCTTATGCTACAACCGTTGGATGACGCTTGAAGACACAACTACACTGTTCTATCTATCTGTAGTCCAGGGAAGCATTCAAATATCCTAGAAAGAAGCTGAACACTGTCTTTTTCTCACAAGAGGATCAGATCTGGTTAAAATATAGAAGATGGGATTGGATACGCGGGTTTCCTGAAACACAGTCGCGTATATACGTGAGTTCATGCACAGAAAACCGTGTATGTATGATTGCTGACAATTTTCTGTTTGGAGTCAGCTCTCTTCAGCACAGCTGCAGTGCTGTTTGGTATCTCTGATACTGTTTGGTATCTCTGGTGGTGTTCCAGTTCTCATAATTCTATTTCTAATGTTTTGATAAAGATGCCTTGATGATTTTTTGGTGAAAATGTTCAGGATGCACAAACTAAGGGGGAGCCTTAGTCATATGGAAAGGATGCTTGGATGCACAGATTCAGGGGGAGCATTAGCTTTGCTGAGTATAATGCATTGATGGCATTATGATGGTTCTGAAATATGTTCTCTTTATTGAGGACTTTCTGGTGTTGGTCTCAAATGGTCATATTTGTAATTTAATGAAAAGGTCTTGTTGAGACCCATGATGTAAAATTGTAATATTCAGTCATGTAAGGACTTGTCAAATTTGTAAACCCACTTGGTTGGGTAGCTGAGTCAAACTTTGTAAACCCACTTGTTTGGGTAGCTGAGTCAAATTTGTAAACCCACTTGGTTGGGTATTTGAGTCTCATATGAAAATCCACTTGGTTGGATATTTGATGTAAGTATGAGTCATTGGTGATAGGAAATTCATAGAGTCATGTACTTCATTGAAAAATATGTTTGAAGATTCAGCATGAACTTAGGGGGAGCTTGGTCACTTCAGTATACATCAGATCTGCAGAACGCTTCTTCCACATGAGGAGAAAAAGGGGAGAGTGTGTTGGCTTTGATCCACCCTTTGCCCTTGATGTCAAAGGGGGAGAGTGACATGGTGTTTGATTGAAGAAAGAGAATGGTGTCAAAAATGGGGAATTTGACATGATGTCATTGTATTCTTAATGTACCTTGTTGTTGTGGTAACCAAACACCATTGTGGTTGCCATCAAGTCCAAAGAGGGAGATTGTTGGCAATATGATGCAGAGTGTTGTCCTTGATGGCAACCCACTCAATGAAGATGAAGACATGAGATTGTTGGCATGTGTTGTCTTTGATGGAAATACACCTGATGAAGTTATTCTTGACTTGATGAACTTGGTAAATGATGTAAATCTGATGTGAAATGATGTTTGTTGACAATATGATGTAGAGAGTTGTTCTTGAATGGCAACCCACTTGATGAAGATGATGGCAACTTACTTAATGAAGTTGTGCTTGATAGAATATGCCCTGATGAACTAAATCTGATGTATCTACAGTGAGTACAAAAGGCAATGAAGAAAGGATTTCAGCATGTGCTAAATCTATGGTGAAAAGAAGGCATACGCGGATTTGTCTAGGGGAAAGTCGTGTATCACGCTAGAAAGAACGTTCCAAGTCACAGATAAAAGCGCTCATAAGGTGCAAAACTAGGGTAACCACCATGGTATTGACCCATTGTATTGCAATGACCGCCTAAATGACCCCGCCTAGGAATACCATCTAAGTAATGTAGCATTGGCTCATGGTATTGAAAAAGGGGCTCATGGTATTGAAAAAGGGTAAACCTATATAAAGAGAAGAAATTCATTCTCAGGCAAATCAGAGTGTGGGTGCAAGATGTCTCTGCGTTTGAATGAATACTTCTCTCTGAAGTAGATCTGAATGGAAAGGGTTACAATTGAATGATAGATCTGAATGTATGATGCACCAATGATGAAGAAGGGGATCTAGATCTGAAACGTACTTGTATTTTCTAGATCTGTTTATGGAATGATTAGATCTGTGTTGAGGCGAACATCTGTCTGAGGTAAAGGGTAAAATCTGAAGTGATGTATCTATTGTAAAGAATTGCAATGACATAAAAGTTTGAAGAACCATACGCTAGTTCACCTAAGTGGAAGCGCGTATATATGCTTCTTCAAGACAAGGTGCGTATGCGTTAATAAAATTAGCTCTCAGAATATGTACAAGTATACGCCGTTTATGTGAACATACGCGTATATACGCGGACATCGAGAATGGAAGCTGGCATGCAAACTAAGATTTGCTGAAGTTCAGGTAAGAAATGTCCGATCCGGTTCTCGCTGGTTTATCGATATCTCAGCGCTGAGTTATATGTATCCTGCTTCGTGGGTTGACTATGCTTAAAAGTATAGAAAGTCCAACTCTAAAAATATGATGAAATTCCGATCTAAGTGGTGTCCTAAAGGGAGCTTTGGATCCAAGTGTGAAATCGATGAAACGGTCCATTAGAGGTGCCGAGGGTTGTAGCCTTCTACTGTGGGTTGTAGCTCCCTTCCGTGTGAGGCTGGTAAACGAGTGAGGCTGTAAACGAGATCGTGGGTCGTAGCTCCCTCCAGTGAGGTCGGGTAAATGAGACTGTCGTAGCTCCCTTCCAAGAGAGGCTGGTAAACGAGTCAGGGGGTTGGAGCTCCCTTCCAGGAGAGGTCGGTAAACGAGCGCAGGTGGGTGCCTGCGTGCTGGTAGGAGTCTGCACCAGCACATATGTTGTAAGATGTTTTCTCTATAATAAAATATTGAAGGCTGAGCAACTGCAGCGGTGGTTTTCTCCCGACTTGGGTTTCCACCTAAAAAATCCTGGTGTTCATGTGTGATGCTTTGTGTGATGGTTTATTCTGCTCTTACTGCACATGTTTACTGTTTATAGAACATCTAATGAATGAATGATGGAATGATATAAGTGAAGAACTAATGGCATAATTAGATCTCTGTGTATACGCGAGTTTTATGAAGGATATCCGCGTGTATACGCTAGTTGGCTTCAGAAAAGTAGCGTATGGGTTTTAGAGCATGAAAAAGTAAAAGTTTTGAGTTTGCTCTAAATACTGATTCACCCCCCCCTCTCGCATTTTTCCCACCGTATAAAAAAACAACTAAATCTATGAAGAGGGAACTCCTAAACATCATATCTTGAGCTATCGAGAACTTTGAAATAAGACTGCAAAGCATGGACAAAGGGCAAGATCGAAACAAGACCTCTTTGACTTAACTAAAACAACCAATAATTCAGAGAGAGATTTCAGAAAAGTAGTTTTGATTAGCTATGAATAAGTAGGGAATACTGTGAATCATACTAGACAGCATACATAATAACCATTGATGAAACTGATAACAAGTTCCTAGGGTACCAAGGAGCAATTAAGAATTCTTTGACGTAACCAAGAAAGATGAAAGCATTTAAGCTGCAATGAATCAGGAAATTTGAGGTGCCTCCATGGGCATATCTCAAACTTAGTCTTTACTGAACTATAGCAAGTAAGAAGCATGAAAACATGTATGATAAACTAAGAAAACATAACAGATAAGGAACACAATACCATTCACCAAGCCATGGAATCCTACATACAATCCTCCTCCACCATCAAAGTCAAGCAAGAGATCATCCACTTCATAAGACAAGTATTTCTTCAAAGCTCATAATGCTATGTATTTCTCTCTATAACATCAAGTTCTACCTCTGGTTACAATGAATCCTCTTTGATTATATATGCCCAAGAGGAGGAAACCCACCTAGAGCAACTAGAATGCCATTGGCCAAAAACAAATATCGAATTTTGTCCTTGAGGCTTTGCAAAGCCCAAGGCACAAAATATCTTCAAAAAATATCTATTTAAGCTAAAAATAGTAAGAAAATTGACTTTTAATCTCTGACATAGAGTTAAAAATAGCTTAACACACATTTGGATGGCCACCTTTAGAAAACTTCCTTTTCAGCAATATCCTACAGGAGCGTAGCACCAGAACAAAGTTTGTTTTGCAGAGGATTGTTTAGGGACTTCCTGATGTCCAAACGAGGCCCGTGATAGCTCGTTAGAAAGCCCCAGATGTCTACTTTCTGGAACTAATTGATTTCTTCCAAAATAATTCCAGGAAGTCATTCAAAAAGTGAAATGAGTGAAAAAACTTAGGAGCATAGCACCTGCTGATCTAAGGGGCAGAATTTTGAAAAATGACTGTTTTTGGCCTTTTTGAGGGACCAAAACAACTTCATTTGTTCTGAAAATTTTTTAGTATACTCCCTTAAATTTAATTCATCCAAATATGTAACTTCCATCAACCGATGATGCTCCAAGAAAAAATGGAAGCGCCCATGAATTTATGCAATTAGGCCCAAAAATCACAAAAAACAAGATCTTGTTGAAAAGTGTTCAATTTTGGTGAGAAAACCCCTTATGGGTTCCTAGAAGCATGCAAGGAATGTAAAGCCAAGATTCCAAACCTAGATATGTCCTTTTCCCCTTTTTTCATTGGGCACCTCCTTTGGGCAGTTTTAAGCTTTTCTTGGGCAATCTTGAGTTTTCTTCAGGCAAATTGATTCAATTTCTTGTAACGTCTGGTCATCTTCCTTTGCAAATCCAAGTCTTTGTTTTCCTTGTCTAATTTTTCCTCCAAATGCTTGTTTCCTCTTTCAAGTCATGATTCTTTATCATTTTCTATCTCTTGGGCAAGCAATTGTGTGAGAGGATACGATCGAGCAAGGGCTGCTTCTTCTTCCCTTTGTTTCTCCAAAGCTTTCCTAAGACCCATAGTCCTAGGCCTTTTTCGTACTAGTTGCTCTTCTTCCTCAATATCATCAAATTCGCCCATATACTCTTCAAGTTTGACTTGTTCTTTGTATGCTTCCCTTTGGTATTTGAATGCTCGAGCCTCATAGATTTCCATTTGCCCGCTCATCTTTCTATTTTGCATTTGTAGAAAGTGTATAAGGTCCTTCAACCTTTCTAGAGTAGTTTCTAAGTCCTGGATTTGGGCTTCTCTATTTTGCAAAAGTGACCTAAGGATTCTGGCTTCATCATCTTCAGCATCACTATCTATTTGTATGATGTCAAATTCCTTTTCATGCTCATGGCTACTCTCCTGTTGTTCAACTTTTTCTTTGCCCTTGCTTTGGATAGACTTCTTTGCTCTTGTTCTCTTTGGAAATTCAAAAATACTCTTCTTAGGCAGTTTTCCTCTACTCCTTAGTGCCCTAGTGACATTACTAGTCACTGCTTGAGTGGTTTTCTTCCATGCAGATTTGGTGTTTTTAGCCTTTGGTTCCTTTGAGGAATGAATCATGGCCCCTTTCCTAGGAGAGGCAGCAAGCACATGTTCTTGGCTTTTTTGAGGAGAAGAGAGAGGAGGTTTCATCACTAGCATTTGTTCAACTTGATCGTTTACATTGTTGCCTCTTTCACCACCTACTTTGTTGCAATGTTCATTGTTTTCATGTTCTTCTTTAGGGATGTCTTGTTCACTGCATCTAATTTTATCATGACTGTCTTTAAGACTACCTTGTTTACCCTCCTCAACATTTTGAATTTTTTGAGGGCTGCCTTCATCATGACTGTCTTCATCTATTTTTTTATGCTATCACCTCCCTTACTGTTTTGAAATTGTTCTAGGCTTCCAACCTTACTATCACCCTCTTTTCTTTAATTGTCTTGAGTTTTTTGTGGACTGCCTTCATTTTCTGTATGAGGACTTCCATCATGCTCACTGTCTTGTTGATTGTCACTATGCTTATTGTCTCTTTGATTGCTTTCATGCTGACTGTCACTCTGTTTCTCATCACAACTTTGCTTAGCCTCTTCCCTTTGTTCCTCATCATCACTACTTTGCTGCTCTTCAGTTTGTTCCTCATCATCACTACTATGTTGATCTTCAGTTTGTTCCTCATCATCACTAATCTACTAAGTATCATATTTTTCATGTTCACTACTCTGCTGAGGATTGCTTTGTTCTTCATCATTACTACCTTCTTGTTTGCTTTCACTGCACTCTTCCTTTTCACTATCAATCATGGGTGATGTTTGCTTTTTAGGGGTAGATTGACTAGATGAAGGGGAGACATAGTGAGTGGAGGGTGAGGAGGACACATTAGATGGGCCATGAGATGAAGAGGTAGTAATAAAATTTGGATGAGAAATGAAAGTCTCCCAAGAAACTCCTTTCTGTTCAAGCTAGTGAAGGATGATGATTTTGATGAGAGAATGATGAAAAAGACTAGCTTTTTTGCTGAGCAGGAGGTCTCTTTTGGACAAAGGAGGACATCTTGTCTACGCTCTTGCAGAGGAAGAAAGGGAGATTCAGTAGTTGAGTCCGAGTGAAATGCATCATAATTCTGACATGATAGGAATAAACTCAAGAATATCTCCCCTCACATGTGAAATATTTCATGATGGTTTTCATAAGGGGCGCATAACTGTTCAATAGATGAGAAAAGGGGAAGATAGCCTTGCATTCCATTTGGTAAGCTAGTTTCAAGAAGGGCTTGTCGTGTTCTAGTTCCAAATAGGCTTGTTTGAACCATTTCTCACCAAAATAGGGGATCTTGGTTGCCTTTGACACTGATTTGGGGGTGAGAACAAAATCAAGGCCTGCTATGTGAACATGTTCTCCTTGCAATCTTAGGGCAAACAACTATGTCAAGGGAGGGTGATTTGTGACTTCTTGGACTCTTTGGCAAAAATCAAGGCACCCTACCTCATTAAATTTGAAAAGGACTAAAGGGGAATCATTTATCTCTTGAGTTGTAGTGGGCTCGAACCAGTTATGATACCTCCCTTTGTTGACCTTCTTTGGAGGCATAGTTGTTTAGACTTTCCTTCACTCTCTTTATCAAAACAAATCTTTTAAATGAACTGAAAATAGATCCCTTCTTAAAAACTATCTTTTTGGTTTTTTTCTTCTTACTCTACAAACAGGCCTTTTCCAACAAATAGGTCTTCTCCTTCTAAAACTTTTTTTTCTTCTCCTTGAAATTTGATTTCAAAATATATTTAAGATCGAAAACTGAGATAAGGATAGCAAGGAAATACCTTGAAAATCTTTTGTTGTGTTTGAAAAAACCAAAACCTGAGTAAAAATCTGAAATCTTTGCAATTTGGAGGCCTCTTGAGAGGTGCTACGCTCCTGTGCACAGGCGCAGAGCACCTACACGTTGCTGTGTGTCGGGACGGGCGCCTGTAAAAACTGTCAAGGGCGTCGGGCGCTCTTCCAGGCGCGTCACACTATCCTACAAGTGTGTCGCTCCGTGTGAAAAAACCTTCGGAGGCTGACTACAGGCGCGTCGCGTCCAAATCGAGGTGCGTCGTGTCTTAAAAAAATTGCACAATACTATCTCAGGGTTCAAGAAATGGTTCTCTCTTCCGCCACTTTGCAAAATGACATAAGATAACTTCCTTAAGGGCTTTAAAGCTATTTTTGGAATGCTTTGAATGGTCATTTTCCCTCCTTTCTTGATGATTAGACACTTTTATCTTTTAAATGATGGAAAGTGGACTTTGCCCCTTTTTGAAGGAAGCTCTGTCTAAACCAACTATTTTATGCCCTCTTCCTAATTGAAGGAGGCCTTTCAAATTTAATGTCTTCATCCATGTTTATCCATTGAAGAATGCCTTTGATCACGCTGTCTGTGGGCCCTCTACTTATCATGAAGGAGGTCCTATGCAAATGTAACCACTCAGGTCACTCAAAACCATTGTTGGGCCCTCTGCTTATGGTGAAGGAGGCCTTTGAATTATGAAACTTCATTCATCTCAACATTGTACCCTCTATCTGTTTCTTTGAAAAATACAAAATAGAAGACAAAAGTGAATCTTTGGCATCTATCATTGATGAAATCATTTGAACATAATGTCTTCTTTCTTTATGAAGACATGTCTGTAATGTATATCTTTTTTTCATAACATCACTGTGAAACTTTAGGAATAAATAATGTGCTTTGTAAATGGTGAGCGCTCACTGCTATGCACCTTTGAAATAACTCTTTTTCCCTTGACTGTGTTTCCATAAGGTGTAGTGAATTTGTCTTTGACTGCCTTTCAAAGTCTAGGTTCATGGTAAGATATAAGAAGCAATTTTTTTTCTTACTCCTTCCCTATGATGCCTAAATTGCTTTAAATCTCGTTCTGTCAAACACTGTCTTCTTTCTTGAAACAGAGAAATTTGTAAGTCTGGGTCACCCTTCTAAAAACTTATGCAACAATAACTTTAAATTTAATCATGGAGTACTGATGATAAGCATCACTTAGTTATTTGTATTAATTTGTCTTGATGAATGATCATTGTCTTCAGGCACCTATTAGATTTGAAACCACGTAGACCCTCACATACTGCACTTCATCTGATTCATGATGGCAAACTACTTCAGCATGAGAGACCTGTTTGGATTTGTTCTTTTGCTCTTAATTGCATAATGTCATTATTGAATACATCCCTACAGAGATGTACTTGGTAGATGATCTTTGATTTCCTGGGAACTTAGCAATGTGTCATAAAATCAGGCTTGAAATTTCCACTTTCTTTCATTCATGAAACGTTTAGAATCTTTCTCTTTTTCTGGAATGAATATTTCTGAGCTTTGATAATAATGAAAACAAGTAACCTGTTAGTGGTGGATGACCTAAGGCTAAATCAGTGTGTTGTTTTGCAAAATAGGAAGCTATTTATAGCTGACTAGTACTAGACACAAGGTTTTTGGTTTAAGATAGTTTTGTCCAAGAATTTACCCTAAACACCACCACCTAGACCTATAGATTTTGTCATATATTCTGAATAGTTTCTTAGGCATGAGTAGCCTATCATATGACAAAATGATTAGTGAGAAAGGGGTAGACACGTTGTCTAATGTTGGACAGTGATTTATATGAAAAGAGGGGACTTTGATAGCATAAAAACAAAGCTTATGACAGCTATAGACAGGGAAGGTTTTGCTGAATTGTGATAGGAATTGAAAACTGAAGACCATTTCCATCACAGGTTGAAAGGGAGGGGTAGGAGGATAAAAATTTGTTTGAGGTGTTTTATAGATGACAAATTGACAGATTGAGATTAGCTTCTAGAAAACTCAACCAAGGAATCTAGTCATCAAAACATGCAAAAAAATACTGATGACTAACACAAAGCCTTTATTATTGTTACATATTAATATTTTTTTTTCCTATATACTTGTATGAATATAAACACCATAAGGTGTAAAAAATATAAGAAATAAATTATTACAGTATAAACATATAAATATATGTTGAGGAATCAAAGTGGATATTTTAAAAAATAGAAAAAAATATGGTGTTGATGGATAACCGGTATTGAAAAACCAAAAAAAATTAATAATGTTCATAGCAAATATACCATATCAATGAAAGAATTGGATTATTTAGCTACATAATTAAACAACAAATATTATTTAGCTACATAATTAAATAGCAAAATGGTACAACGAATTTCCTCCCAAGGACTTGTCAACTAGTGTTAAAAATTGAACTCTTCCTTGGGCTCATGGACCTTTTTAGAAGGGTTAAAAAAAATTAAAATATAAAAATCACTTGTGAATTACAAAGGTGAGATTAATTTATATATTTCAAAAGAAGTGAAATGTTTTTTAATAATGTATCAGTACTTTTTATGTTTACTGAAATTTCAACTATCGACTAGCACATAAATCACTCTAACTAGTGATCATTTCATAGAAGAGACTAGTCAAAGTCAAGATGACCTCATACGATTTAATAGTTATGACATGATTTGGGCACATTTCCCTGAGGCCCCCAACTTATGTCAACATATTGTAACCGACAACAATAAGACATGCAATAGTCATCGTACTATTACACCTAGCAAAAGGTAGCGGAGCACATTTAATACTCGTTGAAAAACTCTCTCGTTCCTCCCAAATTATCCTTGAGTGTTATTTCCCTGCATCCATTTTTTCCATTTTAATTTGAATTACAACCCATCGTCCACAGAAGGAAATTCATCGTTCGACACTAGACTATAAGTTATTCTTCATTATCCTCCTCATATCTTCATTAGCATTTGGTTTTATTCTATAATGTGATACTCCTTGAAGTAATGGTAGCCTTCATGATCACACAATGTATCCTGGGCTCCATAGAATCCACACCCCAGGAAATCAACATTGTGGCTAGATACTCTTTAATATTATTTGGAGAACACTTTGCACACTAAATTATATGAGAATGGATACTTTGCATAGCATTACAAATAGTTCCATTTTTAGATCAATCTCACACAAAAAAAAAATTAGATGGTTTTCCTCGAAGCGTTGGGAACCCTCCGCTCTGTTAGAGAAACCTCAATTCTGAAGGCCCTGGTTTTGTAGAATTCTTTATACTTCCAAGGGGAGGTTATTAACTTGAATATAGAAAATTTCACTATCTTTGTGAGACAAATATTCCCTTTGTTTGTAGGTTAAGACCACATATCTAGTGTCCACACTCATAGCTAAGATTAGGGATTGGGTGAGAAACCCATATGGTAGTTTTCATCTCTTATATGAAGGTTTATAGCTTTATGATCATAAAATAAGTGACTATGGCATAGCTAAGGATGTTATGATCTATTTTGTTTGAAGAGTAAGGGGTGGAGCCAGAAGCCAGATGTTTTACATCCTCCTCATCCCAACCCAAGTTCTGCAAGGATGTTCTTAAACCTGGACCTCAATATCCAAACCCTAAATATCTATCAGGATTGACATTTATGGTAGATCAGGTAATGGAAACCCCATCTCTCGATGTAGATAATGTGATATGTAGCTTCATGGATGCATATTATGAACGAAAAGTACTTATTTTCTAATTTAATGTCTTTTGGGCCTCAACTTCTTCCCTTTAGGAGTGGGTGAAATAGATTTGGTCTTAGAATATTGTGATATATTATTTCTCTAAATGATATTTTGTTGTGATATTCCCAAATTTAGCAGACCAAAAAATATTTTTCCTCAACTCAGCATCATGTAGATCCATTGCATCCCTCTACGTAAGAATTTAACTCTATTACCAAACTCGAAAAAGGATTTTCCATAATTTTGGCTCCATTAATGAGTGAGGACAAGCATACCCGTGAGCCAAATCACTCGGTCACTTACAGGTAAACTACAAATGGGCTAGTAGTACTGAGATCGAAGCTTGGGAAGGTTGTAAATGTATGATTGTGTATTCTGCTTAAAGAAGAAATGATATAATATGATTTTTTGGAAATAATACAAATTGATTTTTAAAAATAATTAAAAATATATCACAAAAATTCTATTTATAAACTAAATAATATATATATATATATATATATATATATATATATATATATATATATATAATCCATCTCTTAACTCATATCATATCCATATTTTGATGGTTTTCCAATCATTATCTCAACTTTCTGGATGGTGATATTATTTTTTTAATAATTAATAACAAATTAAATATTAATGTTTTGAAATATTATATTGATTATGTTAATTATGCCATAGGTGTGGTCTATTTTGGAATTGGACTTAAGGAATTTTGATTTTTAAATGAATGTGTGGACAAGATTTGATTTCAAAATAATATTCTTTGTCTACTACATTATCCAACGGATGATATGAAAAGTATTTTTTTTTTAAATAGTTTCGAATCAAGAAAAAACATATTAATTTTTCTTTTAAATGAATGAGTGGACAATATTTGATTTTAAGATAATATTCTTTGTCTACTACATCATCCAATAGATAATATGAAAAGTATTTCAAAAAGTTTTTAGCTTCGAATCAAGAAATAACATATTTAATTTAAAAACCATTTTTTCACCAATTCTAAAATATAATTAAAAATATTATAAAAAACTCCACCTCCATTCATTTCATTTCATTCCACCCTTTTCATCCATCCCTTTAATTTCCCATCCCCATATCCATTCGTTTCATATTCCACATGGTCACAAGAATCGTTTCACATCGTTACCTAGACACATCAACTGCTTCAAGCATAGGGTGGGAGCATTGTAGCAACACATAGGTGTGGGAGCGTTGTATCAACAAGGTCATTTAAAAGGAATTTTGTTTGGATATCTTCAAAGTGTTATCCATCGTTTCATTAATTCTTCCTAATTTCATATTTCAGCTCCAAATAATTTAGATGTGTTGTCTATTTTTTAGTTGGATCCTCTAGTATTGTGTTGTACAAACAATGGAAGAGGTGATGCAACCAAAAGACCGAAAAATACCCGCATATGCAGAAACTTAAACTGTATACCCCTTCCCAAGATTTAATACTCATAAAAGAGTATACATTGCGAATTTTCCTCATTCGGATAGGTTCATAAAACCCATTTTCTCCCAAACCTATCCTTCACTTATGCATTTAAACCTTTAACCACTTTCTCCTATTGTAAGTGAATTCTTCACGCTTACCAATATTCTACACCTTTACCGAGGCTCTTCCCTGCACAATTTCGCATCGCAAACCTCCATCTAACTTTTTGAAACTTATCGCAAGTTCATTGATTTTTCCACTTCTCAAATCGCAAAAATTACCATTTCTCACTTCGGAAAACTTATCACTTCACACTTAGGAAAATATAACATTTCCCATGTCACAGATTTTAACCTCCGTTGTTAAATAGTTGTGCCATATCGCATGCGATATGTGATATGCACGTGGACCCCGCCGACACGTGCATCCTTTTCACCACATCACAACTTATACCATTTAACTTGTGATGGCTTAACAGGTAAATATAACGATCATCAATTATGATGTGTGCCTGTATCCTCCTCCTAACACGTGTCCACTTTGTAGCTTTCCAAACTTACCTTACGAAATAATCTGGATCATTGATCTTCGCTCGGATCTTTTCTATTTAATCCTCGTCGTCCATTCCCTTCCTTTGGAAATATTTTAAAGGCTTTTTTTCCTTAATCTTTTCTCCTATTTCTTTGATCGCCATTGCTCTACATCTTTGTTTCCTTCACACTATCCTTCATGTGCTTGTTCGGTATTTAGTTGCGCTAATCTCTCCTGAGTTTTAACTTCTATTCATTCCCTCATATCTTTGATGTTGCCACACACTTTAGCACATAGTCTCAATCTCGAATATACAACACCCTTCTGTATTACTTTTTTGAATCTAGAATTCGGCTTGGTTTCTTTCTCTCGACCTGCATACACATTTACTCGCTCCAAACTAGAATCACACATGATTCTACCCAGCCATTAAGTCCTTTATCACTCAGAAAACTTATTCATTCAATTCACATTAATCATAATTCATACAACAATGGTTTATTACACAGAAAACAGATTAGCTTGTTACGGGTCGCTTAGCTCATAACAAAGACAAAATACAATCGCATGAATTTTGTTTCTCATTAATAAATCAAATTATACATATACAATAAAAACATGTTTACATTCTATATTTGGCTTGATGCATCATTACATGGCCCTTTCTCCCTTCAACAGAACCCTCTCTATCTCTTGTCTCTCGCCTCTATCTCTTGGCCTAATCTTCTTTGTTTAATTTGGCCTCTTCTCTTTAGAAGCTTACAATTTAATTTTATAATACAATTCAGAGCTTATTCGCCCCCACTCAACTCCTACAAACTTGTAACCACTTCTAATCTAGGGAAATCATAATTTCTTCTTGGAATTTTGACTTAGAGAAGATGTTCCTGCATCAGAATCCTGAAGTGAAAAATAATAATGATCTCCAAATCATGTGTCTTAAATAGTTGTCCTCCTGGATCCCATGCTTCGTTCTGTAATCTATCTTTGGTTGTTTATGTTGTTGTTTGTTGTTGTTCTCCAGGTATCCATAATTTATGTTGCATTTCCCCACTATCTATGTTGTCACATTCTTTTGTTGTCCTTTTCTTGTTGTTGTTGCTTTGCTTCCTAGTTGTTGTCTTCTTTTGAGACACCTTCACCATCAACCTTCTTATTTTTTCAATCTCCATGGCCATTTTATCTTCTAACTGGTACTCACTCTGCCAATTGTATTAAAACTACTGTTTTTTATCTTCTCTTTGAAGTTGTTGGATTATTACTACCACCATTACATCCTTACCCTCTTATTGCTTCTAAAATTCCATCTCATCTCCAAACAACCTATGTTCAATATCTTTGATAAAAACATCATACTCATATGCTTCCAGCAAATAGTTCAGTACTTCAGTTTCTACTGGATTCCTTTCAAACACCTCATCACTCTGTTTTTCATCAATTCCATCATATCTTTCTTCCTCTTCCTTGAAAACCTTTAGTGATTTTCCTTCACCTCCTTGACTATTCCTGGTAGTTAATTCAGCCTCCTTCAGTTCTAAGACTGATTCCTTTTTTACATGAGACAAGCTTGCCTCACCTTTGATCAATTTCAATTGTACATTCAGAATATTCATTCTCTGACTTGCTAGTCTATTCTCCAAAAGACTTAGCTTATGCCACAAATTTGTCATCTCACTTGGAACTTCTTCCAAAAATTCTATACAATCCTCACTATCTCCTTCTTTGTCACAAGTCTAATTTCTTGGTGACTCTGCTTCTTCCTTTTTCATCAGAATAAAATTTTGATCCTTTATCTCTATGACATCTTTAGATATTTGTCCAATAGTCTTCCTTTTTCCACTCACGAAAGAAAATTTCTCCCTATCCTCAACAATAAAAGGTTCCTTCATATGAGACATAATTGTCTCACCTTCCTTGGAGATACTTTTTTCACTAAGAAAGGAACTTATGAACTCCTTCTGCTGCAATAACTCAACTTGATATTCATCTGAAATACATTCATCATCGTACTTCTCTTGACAATTCTCAACTTCATTCAAGACAATTCCAAGATATGGATTTCCTTCTGCAACACCTACAAACACAGTCAAATTATCAATCTCAAAATCACGAGACCCAATCATCTCTTTTGATGATCCGATCAGCAAATCTTCCTCTTTTTGTTCTAAGTCCTCTACATGAGTCAAAAAATCTTCAATGGTCTTCTTATCAGCCTCCTTAAGCACTTCACTTGGTTGTTTGATATCCTTCTCCACTTCTTCTTGCTTTTGGTCATCATAGTGAGCCAAAGTTCCTCTACTTTCAGTATGATCTTCCAATACCTACTCTTAAATGAGTATGATCTTCCATATGAGATCTAATTATCTCCAAACTCAAATTATTCTCTCTTCTTTGTCTTCTTTGACATCACTTGCAAACATACAAAAATTATTAATTTCAAAATCATAAGGCTCAATTTCCTCAACTGATGTTTCAAACATCACTGCTTCCTCTTTAAATTCAAAAGAAACATGTTATTCTCCAGAAATGTTGTCTTTTTGTAGCTCAACTCATCTGAGCTTCTCTGTCCTCAATTAAACATCCGTAATCTGCTCAAGCTTCCTTAGCTCCTCTATTAACTTCATATTCACCTATTGTTCTCTCTTCTCTTGTAGCTTATCCCACTCATTTTATTTCTCATTATGAAACCAAATCTCTGGTCTTATTTACTCCTCTCAAACACCTTCATCAACAAATTTAATTGCATTCTTATCTCAGCTTTTTCTCTCTCATACTCTTCATCCATTCCATTTGATTTGACATATTTATTCACTTTTCTTCTACTTTGGTCTCTCTCAGAACCTTTGTTATGACTATCAGTAGTCATCTTCTCCTCTATCTCAATGAGTTCCTCACTCACTATGAGCTATACTTAAGCCTCTGCAGTAACAAGTCCTCCCTACTACAACTTACCTCACCAAGCTTTCCTCTATACTTGGCCACTAGTCCCCTCTATGGAACTTTCTTTGAGCATTCCTCTACTCCTTCTAGGCTTCAACTCATCTGTACTTTTGAGAACACAACTGTCCTCTTGTATTTCAATCACAAATGAAATACTTGGTTCTCGGCACACACTTCTTTCACTCGGAAATCCTTATCACTGCTCTTAAGGTTGTGATATTTCTTTTCTTGTGATACTTCATTAGCTGCAACTATCAATCTTTAATCTATCTTTAATCCTGCAAAACTCAAATCAGAACAAAATAATACCTGCATGATTTCACAAGTAGTCTCCATCCACTCTTCACATTCGAGTGAATCTCCATTCTCCACAAGAAAACAACCATCAATGTGATTTCTTTATTCTTCTGCAATATCTTCTTAAGTGTATCACTTACTCCCATCTTCTACCATACTTTACCTCAGTATGTGTACTCCTTGTTAGACTTAAAATCTGATATCCTCTTTCTGCAATATCTCTATCAATTTTCTGCAAAGCATATTTTCTTTACTGATCTCCTCTTCCTTCCGCAATCACACTTGCATTCTCCTTATATTTTACACATAATCCTATTCTGTTCTGCTACCAAATGTCTTCTGCATAGTTTAGCTTTGCAATCTTCATTTATAAAAACTTTTTTCATTAACCTCGTTCTGATACCAAATGATGCAGCCAAAAGGCCACAAAATACCCACATAAGTAGAAACTTAAATTGTCTACCCATTCCCAGGATTTAATACTCGTAAAAGTGTTTACACTTCAAATTTTCCCCATTCAGATAGGTTCATAAAACGCATTTTATCATAAAACTACCCTTCACTTATGCATTTAAACCTTTAATAGCTTTCTCCTATTGTACGTGACTGCTTCACGCTTAATAATATTCTACACCTTTACCGAGGCTCTTCCCTGCACAATCTCGCATCGCAAACCTTCATCGCACTTTTCAGGACTTATCGCAAGTTCATTGATTTCTCCACTTCACAAATCGCAAAACTTACCATTTCATACTTCGACAAACTTATCACTTCTCACCTCGGGAAAAACATAACATTTCTCATGTCACAGAGTTTAACCTCTGTCGTTAACTAATTGTGCCATATCGCATGTAATCTACGATATGCATGTGGACCCTGACAACACGTGGATCCTCTTCACCGCATCGTAACTTATACCATTTAACTTGCGATGGCTTAACATGTAAATATAATGATTGTCGATTGTGATGTGCGCTTGTATCCTCCTCCTAACACATGTCCACTTTTCAGCTTTCCAAACTTACCTTGCAAAGTAATATAGACTATCGATCTTCGCTCAGATCTTTGTGATTTAATCCTCGTCATCCATTCCCTTCCTTTGGAAATCTTTTAAAGGATTTTTTGCCTTAATATTTTCTCCTATTTCTTTGACCACCACCACTTTGCATCTTCATTTCCTTCACGCTATCCTTCCTGAGCTTGTTCGGTATTTTATTTGCACTAATCCCTCGTGAGCTTTCACTTCTATTCATTCGCTCGGATCTTTGATGTTGTCGCACACTTTAGCACACTATCTCAATCTCGAATATAGAACACTTTTCTGCATTATTTCTCTGAATCCAGAATTTGGCTTTGTTTCTTTCTCTCAACCTACATACACATTTACTCGCTCCAAAATGGAATCACACATGATTCTACCCAGCCATTAAGTCCTTTATCACTCAGAAAGATTTATTCATTCAATTAACATTTATCAGAATTCATACAACGATGGTTTATTACATAGAAACCATATTAGCTCGTTACAAATCACTCAGCTCGTAACAAAGACACAATACAATCACATGAATTATGTTTCTCATTAATAAAACAAATTATACATATACAAGAAAAACATGTTTACATTATATATTTGGCTTGATGCGTTGTTACATGGCCCTTTCTCCCTTCAACAAAACCCTCTCTATCTCTTAGCTCTCACCTCTATCTCTTGGCCTAAACTTTTTTGTTTAATTTGGCCTCTTCTCTTTCGAAGCTTACAATTTAATTTTATAATACAATTCAGAGCTTATATGCCCTCAATCAACTCCTACAAACTTGTAACCACTTCTACTCTAAGGAAATCCTAATTTATGACTTTTCTATCTTCCTAGCATAATCACCAAATATTCTCTCTAATATCCCATTTCTTAAGGGTATTTGTTACATTAACTCAACACTCATTGACACCTAACAACCAAGCATATTCCCTATCAATGCTCACTAAGAAATAAAATACTTTTTACATGTGTTTAACAATGTCTCTTTACAATAGTTCCTCCTTGGACAAATGTCAAGACCCTAAGGTCTAATTTCTTCTTGGACTTTTGACTTAGAGCAGATGCTCCTACATCAGTAGGAAAAGAAGAAGTTGGGCGTGTCGTGACAAATGGTTTCACATTGCTATAGGGGTTTCACATTTCTCTTCTTTCAATCATGACCTCAGGCTCCCTCCAAATCTGAAAGACTATCAAACACAGTGGGGGCTCTATGTGGATTGAGACCTCGTTCACACCATTGATTTGGACTTTGAGTTAGACGTAGATTTGAATGAAGAAAATGTTGACAATCATGAAAAAATAGTGGGGACCCTATGTGGATTTAGGCCTCATTCAGACAATGGATTTGGACTTTGATTTAGAGGTAAATTTAAATGAATAAAGTGTTGAGAATTGTGAAGATATTCACTATTTTGGCTAGAAGAAAAATCTAATAAGTATTTTTAATCTTAGTAAAATCGAAGTTGGTAATGAATTTTCCTTTCGAATTGATTTTGCTTTAGAATGCAGTGTTTCAAACACTGATTCAATAGATTGAACATAAAGCCTGACAGTCCTAGCACGTAGAAATCAGATGTTTTCTTTTTAATAGGTTGAAGTTGGAATGGAAAAAAAATCCATGAACTATTGGTGTAATATGTATGTAATATTAATAGATTAATATTTATAATAATGTGTAACTATTATGAATACTTCAGAATGTTTTATCCCATAATATGACCTTGTTGAAAGTTTATTTATCTTGACTTTGATCCTACCTTCAGAATATTGATCTGGTTGAAAGTGTTTTTAAATAAATTTGAATTTAAATACATTCAAATAAGTTGATGGGTACTAGGTATATCAACCACATTTATTAAAGTCGTTGTGCTAGTATACATATTTATGTGAAAAGATGCATTTATTTTGGAATATGATATTTAAAATTTTAATTTAATTATGAATAGTTGTTTGGTGGATGGTAGGGATTTAACCTCATGTAATATTATAGAAATTATGTGATCACAATTTCCATCTTCTGTGTCCATGAAAGTTGAAATCACAGATGATGGAAATGGTGAACACAATATTTACTGCTACGCTGCTCCACTTTTCATAATCTCCTGCGTGCGTTTATAGCACAGTTATGGCACCTTCAAACAGAAATCACGTTTCTTGATGTGGGTTGGGATGAATTATTAATAGAATTTCCTGTGGAATATTTAAAGGAACTAATTCCATGCAATCTCGATTTCGTCGCCACGTAAGTCATATGAGATGTTGTTGTTTAAGTATAGATTCTTTTTAATTTTAGATATTTTTTATTTTTAGATACTTGATGACTAGTAGTCATATCTTTATTCATTTTCTCAGATTCAATTTCTTCAATTTCTCTTCAGATATTTTTATTTTTACATATTTTTAAGTCAGAAATTAATTTTATTGATTTACATTATTACTATTACTACTAGTTTATGTGTAATTATTACTACTAGTTTATGTGTAATAATTTTATTTTATCATAATTTGAGAAAATATTACGAGAAAAAAAAGGCATATGAAACAAATCGTAAAAATAATTCAAAATAGAAAATTATTAGAAGAAATCATTAAAGCAAGACAAAAATCAGCCCATGTATTTTAAAAGAAAAAATATCTTATATGAATTTGGTGATATCAATTAATTATTAATTTTAATTTTAATTTTGACCGAAACTAATTTTTTTTTTTTTGTAAATTGGGTAGGATCATACTATTTTCTATTTATGTTTAAAGGACAGTCTACAAAATATAAAAATCAGTCTTTGGCCTCAGCCTGCTCGAGGGAAATTAGGTCTGTTAGCCATCTAAAAGCATGATAAGCATCCCAGAACGTCTAAAAGTCTCATGTGCTAACTGTTCCACTACTGCAGTTTGTACATTCATATAACATAAGGAAAGTTCATATTTAACTAAAAATTGCATCAAAAATCTAAATAGCTAAAGCTCCTATCCATCAGATGAAGAGACTGGGGCAGGGTCTTTGACATTGGACCCAGGCATTTCTTCTTGTTGGAGCTGCTGAAGGATCTTCTAAAGGATCTTCTCCATGCGGCCCACTTTATCATCTAATTTACTTACTCGATCTGTTGCCTGGTATTGTGTTATCTTAATGTGTTGTTGCTGGTCCTGAATATCCAGAAGCTGAGCCTGAATGCGAAGGTCTGGTTTTGCGGCGTTTGTCTTAGCATGAACTGTCTGAATACTCTGAATAGCTTTCGCTATCAAACATTTTACTATCCAGTAGGTGTGGATAGTCTGATTGAACAAAGTAAGGCATTGGATCAAATCTAATTTGAGTGTTCATTTAAAAAAAGGTTTTTCATCTTCCAATTATTATACTTTGATATGTGGATACAAATTCCACAATTTTGTCCATTTATTATATTGACTATTTTATACCTACATTAAATTATTTATAATTTTATATAATGATTTATTTATTTTTAAATAAAATTATTTTTTCAATAATGTAATTAGGCATTTAGTAATTTGTATATTATTTTTTTATAAATTATTAATGTATATTTAATTTATTAATATATAATTTTAATTTTTTTAATAAGAATAGAAGTATATTAGGTTGGAGACTGGAGAGTTGCTAGTAATTTTTGACGTTTCTTTATTTACTAAAATCTTCATCCAAGAAGTTATTGGTGTTATAAATGGGATCTCAGACTTGGACACTGCCAAATTAGTTTGTCTCTACCTCACCTCGCCCTTCTTCAGTTTCCAAAGTGAGTTCTATGAGCAAACTTGTGGTGTTGTGATGGGTTCCCCTCTTTGCCCTATAGTTGCTAACTTATTTATGGAAAATTTTGAGACCAAGGCCTTAGCCTCAGTTCAATTTCACCCTAAAAAGTGAAAGAGGTTTGTTGATGATACTTATGTCATTTGTCATGGTCGTGAGAAATTGGATTTGTTTATGAGCCATCTTAATTCCCAATCTGACTCCATCATCATCTCTTGTGTGCGTTGATAGCACAGTTACGACACCTTCAAACGTCATTTATTAGTTATCCATTGCATAGTTCATAGGGAAGAATTAATAACTAATGAGGCTTCATCTCATTTTCCAGAGTTGTAATATATTAACAAATTTGGAAACAAATTTTATTAATGGCTTGGGAAATCAACAAAAATACATGGAAAATTGAGAGATCTAATGTATACATTTCAAATCACTAATTTAGTGGTCTTACAAATTCATCAAATTAGGAAGCTCTCTAGAGGAAAGGTCATGGAAAGACTTGTTAAACACATGTATTCCTTGTTAAAGGATTGGGGAGTTAGGGGAGAAAAAAATGTCTAAGTTGGAAACAATATTTCAAGTGCAATTTTGCATCCATTTACTTGCATACATGTTCATTGAATTAAATAAGTTAAATCAAAATTTCAAAGAGGATCGTGTTTATATTACATCTATTGTCACTACTTTAGACGTTTCTATTAGCATGTTTTGTAAACGGTGTTTTGGAAGAGTTTTTTGGTGTAGATGTAGTGAACATGTCCTCTTTTTTAGTTAGAGAATAAAGAGGAACCCTTGAATTTTCATATAGAAGAGGTATGGTATATTTACATCCATTGAGGTTCAATATTTTTCCAAAGATGAAAATATTGGGGCTACTAGATGATTGTATTATTTTGGAAAATTGTTTTGTTGTAAAGGTGATTAAATATTTAGATAGGAGATTCATAGATTTTCATGTATTTAATGTGGCTAAGTTTTTCACTTCTCAACATTATTATTAAGAAGTGAATGATATAGACTGACCAACAAAACATAATTGAAATGTTTATGTGAATAATTTAGCGTTGGGGAGTCATTTATTGTGGATACTACTAGATGTTTGAGTGAAATGGATGAATTTATTCATACTATTTGTATATCATACCTTAAAAATCATATGTATGGAATGAGACCTATGTGGAGATTCACCTAAATGGTTTGAAGGCTTGCCATATTTGATGAAATTATGGCAAGCTATTCTCATTATCCCACCAATCACATGAGTATGTAAAAGAGGCTTTTGAAAATTAAACATGATAACTAGAAAACCATTTCCATTGGGAAAATAGATTTATATTTTCAATTATGTAAGTCCAAATACTTTTGAAGGTCATAAAATGAATAGAAGAAATACATGTTTACCTTTTTTTAATGCAATTTGAGAATTTGTTTTGCTTATTTACTAGTAATATTGAGATTTTATAGTGCTTTAATGTAGCTACTCTTTAAAAAATTTAGATTTTAAATATTTAGAAGGACATTATTTGATTATGAATTTTTTTTATGAGGGGTTTATTTAATATATATTTTTCAGTAGAAGTGAAACTTCTTTTATAACCTTTCATCCTTTAAGGGTTAGATGAATATATGCCCTTCCAAATGAAATTAAGAGCATACCTTCAAATTTGATCATTGTTGTCAACTATAATATGATGGCTCGTAGTACAAAATTTATCACAACTATAATGTGATGGCTCGAAGTACAAAAGTTACCACATGGTTTAAAATAGTGGAGACAGTTCAAACATTTCGTCTGCATCTCTCTACATAGTACAACACACATAATTGGTTGGATCATTTGGTGGTTCACAAATTCGAGGGATTCCAAATAGGAAAATATATCAGGGTGATATTTTTGAAATATTCTACCATAAAAGGATTAGAGGCCATCTTAGCCAAAATCTCTTCCAATATTAGGGGAGTAAGGATATATACAGAATGAAAATTATGAAAAGAAAGAATTGCCAGTGAAGAAATAAAATAAAAAATAATTTAAAAAAATGCATCATTAAAGTAAGCAATAAAATTAAAATTAATTGAAAAAAAATTAATAATATTTGAGGAATAAATTTTATTTAGAATAGGAAGGTGATGGAAAAATTGTGATGGCGACTGGTTGGAAACCCTAGCAATGGCGATCGGATTCGATCGTAGGTCAACATAGAATAATTTTTAGCGATCCAGGTGGGCTTTGGGTCTCAGGCATCTAGCATCGGTGTTAGGGTACGAAGGACACTTGGGAATGTCGCTAACACCCACAACATGCATCAGGAATGAGGATGGGGGAAACAAGGGTTTAGGCCTCAGAAGAATGGAGTTGGGGTTTACTATTTCCCCTAATCTCACTGCCTTACGGAGAATCAAGCATGTGCCCGCAAACTTTACAGTGGTTCACCGCTTACGAGGAAGATTTTTATTTGTGAATAGTTACAGTAACCATGTTTAGAGAATGGGAATTCATTAATCACGATCCCGAGTCAGGAGACATTCTAACGATCTGGGGTTTGGATATCTCGGAGAAGAATATTGAGAAATATATTCATTTAGGAGGGCGTGTAGGAGCTAATTCAAGAGGTTCAGGGGAGGCTTAGGGGAAAGGCAAAGTGTTAGGGCTGCTAGAGGAAATTCTACTCAGTACGAGTTACAGAGCCTGGTCGGTGGACATAAGCCTAGAACTACACCAGACCTTCACACCTCTGGAGCTGGAGAAAGCGGTGGAGGAAGCGAAAGGAATCCAAGTAAGTTAGGGGGTACAACTGGACTATTCCATAGCCTACAAAAGCTCGTTACAATCAAGGGGAAGGATTTCACATGATTTTTTTTCCCCAAGTCAGAGCGTCGAGGTAGTAGAAACTCGGATAGAGGAAGACAAGAGGTTCTTGCAAAACCCAGTCACTAGAGAGGGGAACAGAAGCGACCACTTTGGAGGGGGTTTTTTCCTTAGTCAAACAGAGGAACAGGAGGGGGTTATTGGTGCACGTTGGGAAGCGGTGGTTTTTACATGCATAGGGGGGAGGAAGGGTCAGGAAGGAGAGGTACTAGCTTGCTTAGAGCTACCAAACTCGGTGGAAGGGTGGTCAAGGCCGCTCTTCATAAGAGGCTCCAATGCAAAATAAATAACACCAGGGCTCAGGGAAGGATGAGGGAGAAGGATTGCAGGAGGTAAGAGAAATAAAGTTAAGTTGATTAATAGGAAGGAGACAAACCATAATCTCATGCTAGGTGTAGATATTCAAATGGACGAGGTAATAGAGGCAGCTGAAACCACATTAGTCAATAGAGAAAAGGGTAAAAAACTCTCGGCCATATCAAGGAATGGATTTCAATAGCCTAAAAAGAGGCTTCGTAGTGGTAGTTTGAAGTGTCAAAAATATCTCGTGGATGGTTTATGGTTAAACTCAGTAAGACTGAATCTCTGGAATGGGTACTGAGGCACAACTGGAACTTCGGAAAATGCCCAATTATTTTCAAAAAATGGAACCCCTTATGTGATGTGCAGCGCAAAAAGGTGGAGGAGACACTGGTATGGGTAAAACTTCCAAGATTTTCAGTCCCTTTTTGGACGGAATCAGTGCTTAAATTAATTGGGAATACCTTGGGTCAGTTTCTGGAGTTCAAATGTTATTCCAACAAACAATGGAAAAAAGTGTTTTTAGGATGCTGTTCTGTTTAAACCCAAAGGAAGAATTGGAAGAGGAAATTCATATGAAATATAAGGATTTATATTTCACTTGTATGATCGATTATGAGTCTATTCCCTTTCGGTTCCACCGTTGTCACAAGTACAGGAACCTGGCAAAGTAATTCCCTCTAGGGTATAGAAGAAAAAGAAACAATAAAATGGATTCAGGGGTGGCAGGAAGAAGTAAGGAAGAAGAGAAAAATAAAGAGGAAGGAGTGGATATAATGGAAGGGATGGAAGGGGATAGGGCTCAGCAGGATGTAGAGGAACCTCGAGATATGCACACACACATCAGCAACCTTTCAGAGCCTATTCATATGGAGGATCTGCATCAGCCATCCTCAAGGGAAGGTGGAGATACGGCCTCAGCACCTCAGATGGAGGGTGTCGTCTTGAACCCTATCCTTTCTCTAAATTCTAGTTGATATCTTATCTTTTCTCTTTTTCAAGGCCTAATCCCTCCAGGCCTGTAATAATGTAGTTTCTTCATGCTGGATCTAATCGGAGGCATTGGATTGTACCATTACTACAACTCCTGAGATTAATATGAGCCTTCTAGTAGCCTCATGCTCTGATGAATCCTTACATAAGACCCCTTCCCTTGAGAATCCCCATTACAACCCAAGACCCAGAGAGAAGAAATTAATGCCCTGGGAAGTGCACTCAACCCATATCAATAGGACCTTGAAAATCACAAGGCAGGAAGTATAATTTATCCAAATCCCAGCTAAGAGCTAAAATCGACATAGCCAATGGGAAACAACTTTCACTTCCAGGGGTGCTTAGAGCAGAGCAGACCCCCTACCATGGTTTTAAATGATAATTATGTCTTTAAACTATAGAGGGTTTTCTAGTAGCTCTAAAAAACTACCCTTAAGGGACTTATTCAAGTCCTATGAGCCTGATATTATGATGCTTCAAGAAACCTTGGGATTTGGAGAAGAGATAAAGGGAGCTTTGAACAAATTGTTCCACGGTTGGTCCTTCTATACACTGGATGCAAAAGGAAGGTTAGAGAAGGAATATTGAAGGAGTTAAACACCTGGGGACTGGAACATACCCTAGGAATGGAGGTCTACTCCCTTGATCTCTACTTGAATTTACTAATAATGAATGTTTATGTTCCTTGTACAAATAGAGCTCCTTTTTGGAATAATGTTTTTTCAAAATATTTTATGAGGAACCTGAATCTGGTAATAGGTGGAGATATGAACTTTTCACTGGGGTTATCAAAAGCTTGGGGACCCTCAGCTCATGCAGATCCCCTAGAAGTGTTCTTCTTGAATAATATAGCATCAAAGAGTCTTTTTGACATTAATTTGATCATGCCCTGCCCTACTTGGAGGAACAGAAGAATTGGGGCTGAACATGTGTCAAAGATATTGGATCAATTTCTTTTAGAGGAGAATTTGGTGAGCAGAACCCTGGTTTTCCGGCACTGGGTGGGGGAAGGTGGAGACTCGGACCATCTTCCTATTCTCTTGGAACTAAAATGCCCTCATAAGAAACCGGGATCCCCTTTCAAGTGTGACCCGTCATGGCTCAAGGATGAATCCTATAACATCTTGTTTCAATCAACTTGGAGGACGGTGGGTGAGGAACTGGGAAGGGAAAAAGGCTACCTCTTCATGGAAAAACTAAATCTAATGAAAAAGGTCTCTCTGGATTGGGAGAAAAATAAAAAAGCTTTAGAGGAGGAAACCCTACGGCATATAGGACAGGAGTTAGAGCGGCTTGAAAATCTGCAGGAAGATGGATATGAAACAAGTGAAAAGGGGATAGAATCAAGTTGTTGTAATCAAATCGAAGGAAAATACTTATGGAAAAGGAAGAATAGTAGAGACTTAAAAGTCGATCTATCTGGTTGACAGTGGGGGACAAAAACTCAAAAAATATCTAGAACTTTGAAAAATGTAGGAATAATATAAATACCATATGGGGCATGAAATCGGAGCAAGGAAGGACATCAAAATACTTTGAAGTCCTCTCCCTCCTGGTAAGTAATCACTTTAAAAATCTTCTCAAATCTCCTACTGAAGCATCCATTGCGGAAGTGATCTGAGTGGCATAGTTCTTCCGTCAATATGTGGAGGAGGAGGAAAATGAAAATATTATGGAACCAGTGTCTAAAGAAGAGGTTGAGGTAAATTCAATGCAGAAGGACAAAATTCTAGGCCCGCATGGTTGGACAGTATATTTTTTTCAACACTTTTTGAGACCTTGGGGGATGATTGGGCAGGGGTATTTGAAGATTCAAGGGTCAAAGGTACCATCTACCAACATTTCAATTCCACCTTCTTGGCCTTAATCCACAATAAGGATGATGCCAAATTCTTTGAGGACTTTATACCTATCTCTCTTTTAAATTGCATCTATAAAATCATAGAAAAGGTGATTGATGTATGTCTGAAACTCATCCTCTCTAGAAACATTTCAAAAGAGAAGTTTTGGTTTTTGGACGGAAGACAAATTCATGAAGTGGTTGGAGTGGAAAAGGAAACAGTGCATAGCCTCAAAAGGAGTGGGAAGAAGCGAGCTATTCTAAAAATCAACCTCTCCAAATATTATGACTGCATTAGCTAGCTTTACCTCCATTTTCTCCTAACTTACATGGGGTTGAGGCTTGACTTCATAAATTGGGTGATGGGTTGCATCACAAAAATTAGATTTTCAAATTCGATTAATGGGGCAGCCACACCCTTCTTTCGGATCTAGAGAGGTTTGTGCTAGAGGTGACCATTTTCCTCACTCCTTTTCCTCTTAGAAACTCAAGGTCTTATTCAAATGATTCTTGATTCAAGGAGGAGAGGATACATCAAAGGGATTGAAGTGGAAGTCAGCCTCAATATTTCTCACCTGTTGTTTCTTGATGATATCCTATTATTCAGTAATGGAAGAACATCTGCCATCTGGAAAATCAAATATATCTTGGAGAGTGGTTTAGATCCCTGGACAAAAGACACCCATAGGCCTCGGTTGTATGGAAAGCCACACTGGAATCGATAAAAATTATTGAACAAGGACTGACATGGCATGTATGGAACGGAGAACAGTTTAGAAGAGGTCAAGACCCCTTAGTGGGGTGCAATGGTGCTTTTTCTCTCTCTAGGGATCTGATTGACCATCTATCTACTAAAGGGATCCAGTGACTTTTCCAAGTTGAAAAAATAGGCCTGTCTACAGTATGGGGACAAGCATGGAAATCAGGAGAGGATTTAAAAATTGATAACCAATGGCGGGAGGAATGGGAGGGATTTATCAAGGAACTTCAAAGATCTAATATTCGCCTCCACGAGCGCCCAGAATCACTAAGATGGGTTCACTCCCCTTCTGGATCGTATGCCCCAAAGTTTGGATATAGTTTGCTAATGACATAGAAAGGGTGGGTTGCTCCTGAGTGGTGGTAAAAATTTATCTGGAAACTAAAAATTCCAACAAAGTCTAGGCTCTTTTTCTAATTCATCCTTAAGAATAAAGTCCCAAATTGAGATAATCTCCATAAAAAAGTAAGATAGGGCCAAGATGGTGCCCCCTTATGTAAGGGAAATGAGGAGTCAATTCATCATCTTTTCCTCAATTTTTATTTCAATAAAAATCTATGAGAAGAAACCTTGAGGCTCTTAAATCTCACTCAGAGATGGGGTGGGTCATCTATTAATGAGGCATGGAAAAATTGGTGGAACAAAGAAAGGAGGATACAATGAAAAACTTACTGCTGACTATCTCCTGGGCCACTTGGCTTACAAGGAAGTGGGTCATATTTAGGGACAATTTACTTTCATCGGAGCATTTAGTGGTGGAAGGGGTAAATATTTATGATAATATTCTCATTCCAAGTAAAAAAAAGAAAGAGAGGGTCATAAGGGTCGAAGAGATCATAGGAGACATCCTGTGGGCTTACTTTCATGGTGCTTCAGACCCCCAAAACAAATGTGAGCAGGGAACTCAATTCATTTTCCTACAATAAAGTTATTAATAGCCTCAGTAGGTCTAGGAACTGGAAAAATCAACTTCGTTGAACTTCACTCCCTTAAATTTCTTCTATGTGTGCTTATCTAACTAGGCTTGAGATCGGCTCAGATGTTTGGAGATTCTTTGAATATCATCAAATGGTTTAATGTAGAATTCAGATGTCAAAATTATATGTTGCTTCCACTATTAGAAGAAGTCTTGAATTTGAAACACTATTTTAATGAAATCTTTGTTTGCCACATTTACAGAGAATGGAACATGGACGGAGACCTCATATCTAAGGAGGGAATAAAGAAGGTTGTGGGCATCTGGACCATAAATGAAATTGAAGGAGGAATAATCCGAAAGACGAACTAGCTTTTGTTTGCTCCTTAACATGCTATTATCACTAGTATATTTATGAATTGGTTGATTCATAATTTATGTGATCCTAATATCAATGCATGCTAACGATAGTAATGGCAGGAAAGTATGGTTACTTGTGCAAAGGATAGGTTATGTTTCACATGGCGGAAGGTAAGGAGCTAATGGTCCATGCAGATAAGTGTGAGCTACAGGATGTTCCACTAAAGGCACAACTACACCACAAAGATATAAATATTGAATATTTGTGGGTAAATGATATCATGATGATTTTAATATATTTTGGCTAGATATTTTGTATTTAAATTATATTTATTGTAATATTTGTGTTAGTGTTTTTGGTGCACGCATGTACGAAATCACACCAACTTAAGGGGTGTGGTTTACCCACTTAATTTATTGGTCACAGGCAAAAAAAGAAGCGGATTCAAGCAAGTTAGTGGAACAAGCTAGAATCATAAACATACCATATAAATAAATAGCATGCATATTTAAACTAAAACTAAAAAAAATAAACAAAAGCTCTTAATAGAGTCAAACAACTTCAATAATCCAAACGGTGGATCCTCAGCCCCTCTTATTGAGTGTTGGTAGGAAATGAGGATGAAATTTTAACCCTCTTGCCAAAGGGACCTTAGAACATGGGTTTTAAGTTCCGATGCAAGGATGTTTTTACTTCCAAGATTGCCTCGGTGCAAAGTCTCCCTCTCTCTACTGTTGTGAACTGAACTTGTTGGATAGCCAACAATTGAGTCTCCTCTATCTTCAGCTCAAGATCACACACTGTTGGTATTTCTTGGGAAATTCTGGCCAGCATAAAAATGTGCTCTCAAGTTCTTCATCTCTTGGTGGTCTTATATAGTAGAATTCAAATCCTCCTTCCCTCTCTTGGTACATTGTGGGTGGTGACCCAAGAGAGGGGGATGATTCCATTGTGTGCCACAAATATTCCATTGTGTGCTCCCTTAATGTCTAAGGAGGGTTTAGTCATTGTCCTTAGGCGGCTTTAAGTGTGAAATCACTGTCCTAGAGTGTGCTTTTTCTGGTCTCGGAAAGTGAGTTTCACGAATCCCAGGATTGCGCGCATTTTGAGTCAAAAGGTGTGCAAAGGCACTCTTCCCGAAGGATTATGCATAAAAAATCATTTATGACTTGATCAAATTTGATTTTTCCTCAGACCTTAGAGATTTTTAAATACTTTTCAAATTCTCTAATGTCTTTCAGCCATGTAAATCCTTCTGCCTGACATTAATTAATGTCGTCTTCTGCTTGTACGATTTTCCAGTGTTAACAATATTCATGACAATGGTTAATGGATCGAATCCCTTATAAGCCATTGAGTGAGGTATTAACACCCTCACAAAAATTTAATAATAAAATTAAAAGTTTATTTATTTTCACCCTATGGGGTTTCCAGGGTATATGGGCGTTCAATGATGCGATTGCTTATTGTTTCAATTTGATGATGTTTATTCTTTGTATAATGTGATTTTCATAATATCATGTATGTGGTTAACTATTATTGTTAAAGGAATCATGAAATGGATGCAAGGTTTCATCAAAAATCTTATGTTAATATGTTATAACGGTGGTTGCTAAAAGTTATGTAACTTACTCCATGTAATGATGAATATTTTATTTGATAGTTAATGAGGAATTTGGAATAGTAATTTGAATAGTTACCCATGGGTAAATTTTGTAAAAAATCTAACTTCATATGTTTCATGTGAGGTTGTCGGGTGATGTTACAATAATGATGAACAAGGGTTAGTTCCATTTGGAAAACAAAAGCCTCCATGTTTCAATATGTAATATAATATGATCCAAACAGTGAATGGGAGGTCCTAGAGGGACAAGGCCCCACTCACATACTGGAAAAATAATAATTTATTGTACTAAAGAGAAAATTGGAAGTAAATGATTAATAAATTATAAACAGGGTTGCATGTCGAGATTGTAAAATAAAACTGCTAGTCGAAAACCAAAACTAATGTGAAAAGCCGAAGAAAACCTGAAATAGGAAATTCACAACAAGAATCTATTGACAACACTACGCCAATGCATTTAAGTAAATGTCAATTTTTTTCAGCTTATAACATGAATAAACATGTTGAAACATTGAAAGAAGGATTTCTCGTAAAAACTATAATAATAGGAAGAGTTGTAATCGATATAAAGTTTTCATAGTAATAACCATTTCAAAACACAATATGGTATTCATAATTAAAGGGTTCGAAACATCATAACCATTAACCAATACTTAGAATTATTAAAAGGTGAAACAATTAAAAAAAATGCATATATTAAGCATGTTTCATGGTAATAGAATTGCTTATCAGTGACATAAAATTTGCAAGGTCTATTATTAAAAATGTATTCACTACAATCAAGTCACAAAATCCACATATATCAAATTTTTCCTCTGATATTGAATAAAATCAGAACCCTAACTATATAAGACTTTCATAAAACACCTAGTAAATGGTTTTGGACTGAACAACCATTATTAGAAATCACATAAATAAAATGACAAAGGAAATATGGGTCTAAGCCTCACAAGAGACATAAATTAACTGGAACATATTCTAATAAAACAAAAGGAAATTGTTACATAAAGAACCATGGAAAAAACCTAAGCCGATCATGAAGCCCCGGATGCCCAAGCTATGGAAGGGAAAGTCTCTATAGCGAACCTAGTAACATATGAAAAATAGTTGTTATTAAAACGTAAATGAGCAAGCATGCATTCATTTCCAAGATAATAAGAACTTATTTGAAACCCCAGGAACTACTTGTGTGGCCGCAAGCTCATGAAAAATACGACCGATGACTGGAACAACCTTAAACAGATTAATATTATAGAAACCATTAAGCAAAAGATTTAAAATAATTTTGTTAAAATTATTTGGGACCAAGGACTATATTACCTTAATTTTGGTCAGAAATTAACTTTGCAATAATCTCTAAGTCAATTCTAAACTCTAAGAGTATTAAATGGGTGGAGGAGAATTTCCCATCATTACTAGTGTAACCTAATGCAACGACTATACAATGAGGAATCACCAAATCCCTAGCTCCCATCACTTGTAGACAAGGATTAATCTCAATATTTATAACCCTTTCTCCTTGAAAAAAAAAAACCAAACTATAATGAGTTGTAGAAAAACCAAATAATTCTACTTGGGTGGTCAGCACCATGGCTTGAACAAAACAAAGGGTTGGAGTTTGAAACACTGGAGCAGAGCTCTGTCAGATGTGTAGAGTGTGTGAATGAGTTTTGAACGCAGCAAGGGAGAGTGTGGTTACACCCCATAACAAACCTTATTCAGGATGAGTCGTCAGATCCCAAAACCTAGAAATATAGGGTCAAATCTATTACCACTTCACAGTGGTGAGTACAAGCCACGTGACATGGAATAATCCAAAACATGGATGCATAGAATTTACGCTCCTTCCTGAAAAAAACCTCAAGATTTCCTCTGGGCTTGTATTTAGGCTCAGGGGCGCATGAGTTATCTTGCCTAAAGCTCCCCAGATTCGAACCAGGGGCAGCATTTTCCTTGTGCTTGTCGATATTTTTAGGCCTCCAGCTTCTTCTAGGGAGCTGCAATATCCGGGGACTGGGAGGAGGAGGTAGGTGGTGTCATTTCCTAGGACTGTATTTGGATAGAGCTTCATTTATTGATTGTCTCACAACAATGCCCAACATCTCATCTCTCATTGAAAATAAAACAGGATTTCGATCGGCATTTTTTTTTTAAATTCCTTTCTGAACTTCCTCCCGCACAAAGAATTAGAAACAAAGAATCATTCGCCTTTCCTAAACAAGCAGAGCTCTCCTCTACTATGGGTGCAAAATTCCAAATGTATAAATTTTCACTGTGACATGCCAACTCTCCAAATCCTCAAAACAACTACCTTTTGCAACAAACGATAGGCATAGGCGCAGGCGTTGGTCATAAAATCCCATGGTAGTCTACAGTCGAAGAATTCATGAATTTAGCAATCTCTGCATCTGAGATCTATAGAAGCATTACTTATTCCTTTGCTATAATGGGGGTTTTCAATGCTGGACTCCAGGGAAAAGGTCAATAATGAAGAAGATAATAAAGCCTGCGCTAAATCGGTGTGGCCCCTGACCGAATCTTTGAATGCCTCACATGGCTTCGTTATCAGCACACTGTGAAATTTCTGAATGCGGGAAAATTACACAGAGTAGGGAAGATTTTAAGCAATACGTTTGACCAAACTAATCTGATTGAAGTTTGGAATCAAAGCATTCAATGCGGCAGAGATACTGAATTTGATAACCAACAAATAAGTTTTGTTTAATAACAGTGAATATATTTATAAAATTTGAATTTGGGATTAGATCAAAACCAAATCCCACACAAACCAACTCATTTATATCTCATAGTTAGATTAATCACCACCACATCAACAAGCCATAATATAAAAGTAAGAGTAAACCAGAATGCCTTGGAGGATTTCAAGGATGAAAATGGCCAGTTTATTTACTAGCCCAGGAAGAAGAGAAGGGAACATTTTCCTTAGTTTGAAGGTATCATAGATGTTTTGACAGTTCCTGTATAATGGTAGCATAGAAGTTTCACATCAATATATGGAACAAATTTTAGATAGATCATTATCTCAAGAGTACATTGGTTAAACTGACATATGGCTCATTTATATCTCCCATTTAGAAAAAAATTACGTCGATTAGGGAAGATGTTAAGCAATGTGTTTCACCAAACTGATCTGATTGAAGTTTGGCACCAAAGCATTCAATGCAGCAGAGATATTCAACTTCATAACCAACAAATAGGTTTTGTTTAAAAATAGTGAAAACATTTATAAAATTTGGATTTGCGATTGGATCAAAACCAAATCCCATACAAACAAACTAGTTTATATCTCATAGTTAGATTAATCACCACCACATCAACAACCATAATCTAAAAGTAAGAGTAAACCAGCAAGTGTTCGAGTGTAGTGATGAAATGTTTGTAATAAATGTCATGCAATTTACAGTTTAAACTCTATCGTTTTTATCCACCTGGACTTTTCACGTATCAAGAAATTTACAATGCAATTACTATTACTTTGGATCCAAGCTGCATTATAAGTTTCACAACTTTGGGTCATCATGTCTTCCCTCCGTTTTTGTTGCTCATAATGATGAGGTGAGAAAACTTTGGCATGAGCGATTTGGTCACTTAAACTATCACTCTCTTCAAACTCTACGTAAAGAAAATATGGTGACTGATATTCCTATGGTATCTTACTAAGATGGTGTTTGCTCCAAATGTGTACTCGAAAAACATCATTGGGATAGTTTTGACAAACGTGCCTCTTGGCACGCTTCAGCCCCTTTGCAGCTTGTGCATAGTGATTTATGTGGTCCACTTCTTGTTGTCTCTTTGTCTGGTTTCAAGTACTTCTTAACTTTCATTGATGATTTTTCCAGATGCACTTGGGTATACTTCTTAAAACTCAAGAGTGAAGTTTTTAACATGTTCTTGGCCTTTAAGGCCTTTGTTGAGAAACAATCTGGACATCAAATTCTCAAGTTAAGATCAGACAATGGAGGAGAATATGTTAACAACAAATTTATCAACTTCTGCACTGAGCCTGGCATTCAATTGCAACATACTATTCCATATACTCCACAAAAAAATGGTGTAGTTGAAAGGAAGAATCACACCTTAAAAGAAATGGCTAATGGTATGCTTCAATCTAAAGGACTTAGTCTCAATTTTAGGGTAAAAGCAATTAATTGTGCCAATTACATAGTAAATCGCACTCCTACTAAGGTTTTAAAGAATATAACTCCAGAAGAAGCTTGGAGCTCAATCAAACCAGATGTAAGTCACTTTCGTGTTTTTGGAAGTGATGCTTGGGCCCATATTCCAGATGCAAAACATAAAGCCTTAAGAGTGAAAAATGCATTTTTTTTGGATATTCTAAAGATGTAAAAGGATATAGACTTCTTCAACCAAAATCCGAAAATATAATCATTAGAAGAGATGTAAAATTTGATGAAAACATATCGGCTTGCGAGCCTAGTTCGGTGGGTGTGCCACCTTTGGCCTGCGAGCCTGATTCAGCATATGCGCCACCTCTCTCTCTCTTCTATTTTTAATAGCATTCCTTCTAGTTCAGATGATGACAGCGGGGATTAAAATCCTCCTCCACCTCTAGAAATTATTCCTTTTACTCCACAGCTTCCAAGATGGGTCCGCTCTACTCGAGATGCAACAGGTTCTCTTGCACGTGACCCTGCCGATTGACAATGTACATGTTCTCAGTTCGAAAGAGCCTCTTCATTATTGGCTCAAGTTCCAGAAAATCCTAATCCAGAAACCTTTGAAGAAGCCTCAGGTCATCCAGATTGGGATGAATCTATGAATGAAGAATATCGTTCCTTATTGGTGAACGATACTTTGGATCTTGTTCCTCTTCCAAACGGAAGAAAACTTGTCATATGCAAACGGGTTTACAAAACCAAGTTTGGACGAGATGGAAAAGTAGATAAACATAAGGCTCGTCTTGTCGCCAAATGATTTTCACAAGTTGAAGGCATTGACTATACTGAAACCTTCTCCCATGTTGCCAAAATGAATTCTATCAGCCTTGTTCTTTTCCCTTGCTACCTATTTTAAATGGGAAGTCCATTAGATGGATGTTAAATCTGCCTTCTTACATGGAGATTTTCATTAAGAAATCTACATGGAGCAACCCCCTGGCTTTAGCCAAAATGACTCTAGCCATGTTTGCCGCCTTAGGAAGTCTCTCTATGGTCTCAAACAAGCCCCTTGGGCTTGGTATGTGAAAATGGATAGATTTCTTTTAGATAATGGCTTTTCTAGGTGTCATTCTGACAACACTATCTACACCAATAAATTGGGTAATTCCTTCACCATCCTTGTTATTTATGTTGATTATCTTACCCTTACTGGTAGTGATCCCAACCATATAAAACATGTGAAGTCTAGCCTCAAAAATAAGTTTTAAATGACAGAGTTAAGACACTTGCATTATTTCTGTGGTCTTCAAGTCTTGCAATCCGAATAAGGTATTACCCTCTCTCAGTCCAAGTATTACTGTGATCTTCTCCGTTACTTTCACATGGAATATTGTAAGCCATCCCCTTCTCCCTTTCAGTCTGGAGTTAAGCTTTTAGTCACTTGTACTACCCCTAAAGTTGATGCTACCTTATACCGTCAACTTGTTGGTAAAATTTTGTATCTAACCCATACCCATCCTTACCTTTCCTTTTCCATTGGTCTTGTTGCTTGGTTTATGCACCAACCTCATGAAAGTCACTGGAAAGTAGCTAAAATAATACTTCAATATATTTGAGGTACAGTTCAGTTCGGGATTCATTACAGTGCATGAGCATCTCCATTATTGATTTGTTTCACTGATTCTGATTGGGCTGGTGACCCTGATGATCGAAATTCTATTGTAGGATAAGTATTCACTCTTAATTCAGGACCTATTACATGGTTGTAAGAAAAAAAGTGCCATCTCTCTTTCTTCAGTAGAAGCATAGTATCGTGGTGCAGTTGAAGCCAGCAAGGAATCCATGTGGCGACGTGAGATCTTGTCTGAATTTGGTCTTCATTAGCAGCATCCAACTACAATTTGGTGTGATAATCAGAGTGCCATTCAGTTATGTAAAGATCTAGTTCAGCATCAGCATATGAAACACATTGAACTCCACATACACTTCATCAGAAATCTCATTCATGATCATGTTCTTGAAGTGTAGTATTATCTAACTAATGATCAAGTAGTCGATATCTTTACAAAAGCTCTCATAGAAGCGAGGTTTACCAAACTTCGATCCATGCTTGGAGTTTAGGAAATTTATCATTAAGGGGGGATAGGCTCTATTGCCTCCTTCCTTCTCCTATTGTGTCACCTTTGTAAATCCTTCAATCCTATCCCAATTTGTTCTTAAGGGGGGATTTTAGGATATTTCGACACATAGGAAATAGGCTCCTTTTGTATCATCTTTGTAAATCCTTCGATCCTATCACAAGTTTTTCTTAAGGGGGAGATGTTAGGATATTCTAACACATAGGAAATAGTTTAGAATAACTTTTTCTAGTGTAGATTTAGGTAAAGTGTGTTTCTTTACTATGTACATTTGTAACTTATAATCCGACGGTCACAATTTGTAGTGATTCGATGGTTCACTCTCTCCTCGGTATTAACGACACTTGATCCGTGGCTTAACACCCAATTGTTCCATGATCTCTATTTAAAGAGCATGAGGGTCATTTTTTCGGTAACTTTTTATGAGAGAAACATATGTGACTTTTCTTTTTATATTAATAAATTGCCTGAAGTAGCCGCATTGGCTCAAGTCATGGACTGTTTCCCTCTTCGAGGGTTTAAACCATGTGATAATATTGGTGTACTGATTTTTGATCTATTTATGAGCAGTGACCTTTGGTTTTTGATCTACAGAACTTACCCTATAAATTCCTACATGGTATTAGAGCTATTTTTAGGGCCACGTCCATTGTTGATCCAAATCTGAAGCTATTTTGACTGCATGCAACTATCATTTTCTAGATCTACTATTTCTAAACATTTTCAGGCATCTGCTACAGTGAGGAACACCTTTCGTTTCATGCGAAAAGGTTTCTGGTTGCCCAACTTATGTCAGTTTAGATCTGGAGGTATAAAGTATTTGTTTTGTAGTTATATTTGTTAATAGTTCTGCTTATTTCAGTTCCCTCTGTTTAATTCATTTTTTACGTTTTATTTATTTGCTGGATCTATACCCTCTTCTTTGTGTATTCTCTTTTCTCTACGCTGTATGTGATCTAGGAAAATCAGAAGCAGGAAGAAGAGATTTTTTTTGCTACGTATGCTCTTTCCCCATGTCTTTGTGCGATCTCGGGAAATTAGAAATAGTGAAAAAATAGATAGTTGACAGTATGGCTTGCATTTTGTTTTTTTTTTTTTTTTTAAATCAGATTTTTGTGTTTTTGTGCAAGAAAAAGCATGCACACTGATGACTAAAAAAATTGTGTTTTTTGTGCACGAAAAAGCACGCACATCGAAGACTTAAAAAAAAAAACCCTTCCTCCTTTCAAACAATTACACAATCCGTTTACTATCTCACTTGGTGAGAAGTTAGTTTATGAGAATAGAGGTCTTGGGTTCAAGTCTCTTTCTCAAGCTTAGTTTATGTAACTTTTCTTTTTATATTAATAAATTGCCTGAAGTGGCCACGTTGGCTCAGCCCATGGACTGTTTCCCTCTTCGAGGGTTTTCACCACGTGATACTGGTGTACTAATTTGTGATCTATTTGTGAGCGGTGACCTTTGGTTTTTGATCTACGGAACTTACCCTGTAAATTCCTACAGTCCACAATGGTCCATAATGCCAGCCACTTGTAGATGTTATATATTCTAAAACTTTGATGTGTTTAAACCTGTGAAAGGAAAGAATGATATACTTGAAATTTTTGTACATGATATGGAAGAAAAACTAATTCTTCGAGAAGAAGAATTAAGTGATTATTTTTAGGAGAAGAATCAATCACTAAGAAGGTCTCCTTAAGTCTGAATAGAACAGGATTTATTCCCCTAGTACTATGAATTTCACCTTGCAATTCAAATCATACCGAAACACAAACAAATTTTGTTAAATATGGTAATCCCCATTTACTTGGATGAAGTAAATCCTTCAATACTTTGACTGAGCCAAATATATAATATTTTATGTGTTGTTACAAATATACTATGCATGACTGGGAATAGAGAAGGATAATTTATGCTCCTTCCCAAACAAAACCTCAAGCTTGCCTCTAGGCTTGCATTAGGGCTCAGGGGCGCATGAGTTATCTTGCCTTAAGCTCCCTAGATTCGAACCAGGGGCGACATTTTCCTTACGCTTGTCGACATTTTTAGGCCTCTGGCTTCTTCTTGGAAGCTGTAGTATCTGGGGACTGGGAGAAGGAGGTGAGTGGTGCCATTTCCCAGGTCTGTATTTGGCTAGCACTTCGTCTATTGATCGTCTCGCAGAAGTTCCCAACATCTCATCTCTTATTGAAAATAAAACAGGATTCTAGCTAGTATTTATTTTTGTCTTAAATTCCTTTCTCAACTTCGTCCCGCATAAAAATCAAAAACAAAGAATCTTTCACCTTTCCTAAACAAACCAGAGCTCTCATCTACTGTGGTGGCAAATTTCCAACTGTATAAACGTTGACTATGACCTGCCACCTCTCCAAATCCTCAAAAAAACTACCTTTTTGCATCATACGGTAGGCACAGGCACAGGCGGTGGTCATAAAATCCCATGGTAGTCTACAGTCGAAGAATTCATGAATTTAGCAGTCTCCACGTCTGAGATCTGTAGAAGCATTACTTGTTCCTTCACTATCATGGGGGTTTTCAAAGTTGGATTCGAGGGAAATGGACGATAAGGAAGAATATGATAAAGCTCGCACTAAATAGGCATGGCCCTTGTTTGAATCTTTGAATTCCCTTGTGTGGCTCCATTATGAGCACACTACAAAACTTCTGAATGTGGGGTCAAGCATAGCACTGCAGTATGGTTGCCCACAACCAACTCTAAATTTAGAATAAAATAAGAGTGAGAAATCCATGGCAGAGAAACGGGGGAATCGGCTAGATATAACGGAATAATGATGTTTCCAATCATCGGTGATGAGATAATGTAGCTGAGATAATGTAACTAACTAATAACAGTTTTCAATCCAAAGTTAAACAACATTTCAATCATCTAACATCAAAATAAATGATGCACAATGGTACACCTAGCAGTTAGGGGAGTTGTTTTAAAATAGTAACACTTTATAACGTAATAACAATATTAAAACAATGATCATAATTTTTTTCAAATTTAAAATGTTTTTTCAAATATATTTTATTAATAATTTTAAAAAATTAAATTTTGAGAATCATCTTATCCACTTTTAAAAAATTTAATTTTGAAAACCATCTTATCCAATACTATACTGTCGAGTAAATTTTTAATAAATATAAAACACATCAATATTATTAACATTTCAAAACCTTTAAAAAAACATCAATGAAAATTCAAAAAATTACAGATTTTATGATTTATGAGTAATGTGATAAAGGTAACCATTAAACTACGTGATGACTAATTCATAAAAACATATCAAATTCAATGTTAGTGTGCATTTATCTCTGTGCTATTCCGTAAACATGTGTTATGCAAACCGTGAGAATCACAAATCCATTTTGCAAAAACTAAGGATGATCCACACTTTTTGTGGGGAGGAATACTTTTACGGGTTCCACGATAATTTGAAATAAAATTCACGTCATAATTGTTCAGACTCCGACCACCTTGTATATGCGAATTTTTTTATCTACAAACCAGTCTAGATCCATCTTGACTCTGGATCTATCAAACGCCGAGAGGGATCAAATCTCTCGAGGTGTAAACCTTTCCTCAAGTTTTGCAATCAAAAAATAGGTTTGCACCTTGAGATATTTGATCCCTCTTGGTCCTTGATAGATCCAGAGTTAATATGGATCTGGGCTGGTTGTATTGATCTCTCCCTTCCTCTCTCTCCCTTTCTCTCCTACCTCCCCCTCTCTCTCTCTCTCTCTCTCCAATACTTTCTCTTCCAACATAATTATCCTCCTCTCTCTCATCCTTCCCTTCTCTCTCTCTCTCTCTCTCTCTCTCTCTCTCTTCCCTATCCATTCAAATTATATAAATAATACATAGTTGTATTTTAGTAATTAATCTCAACCCATTAATAAGTTAAAAAAAGATATATATAGTCTAAATATTCAAGTTATATAAAATTAAAGATTAGGTTAATTCTTTGGCCGACATTAGCAAAAAATAAATTTAATATTTTTTGAGGATGTGACATACTCGACATCAAGGTCATACTGGGCTGTAGATTGCGCCTCTCGGTGCAATAAATAAAAACCAATGAAAAATAATCATTGGCCTACCAGAATTGCATTGCCGATGTTGAATTTCCGTTAGATAATATGCAAAGAAATTAATGTGACCACAATTTCCATCTTTTGTGTGCTTGAAAGTTGGAGTCACAGATGATGGAAATGGTGAACACAATATTCATTACTACTCCTGCACTTTTCATCATCTCTTGCGTGCGTTGATAGCATAGTTACATCAACTTCTTGATGTGCTAATGTGCTGAGAATAGCAAGAGTTAGGATGAATTATGTGATCCTTGATGTCTTGAATGCATGTCCTTTATGTGATTCTCCATGTCATGAATAGAGTTTCTTGTTGTAGGAGTTTCTCGATGTACAGAACGTAGTGAGTATAGGGCACGTGACATGGAATAATCCAGAACATGTGTGAATATAAATTTGAATAGATCTAAGCCGGGAACATAGTCTAAGGTAAACGTATTATATATTACGTCATAACAAAATCACAATATCAAACTTAACCATTGAACTTTATATAATGTGCAACAATACACTGTCGATTAACCCTATTATATTTCGCATGGTGATAAAAAATATCAAGTTTAACTTTAGGATAAGTATGCATTGTCCTATGGGTCTCCTAGTATAATATGAATCTACATGGTATACAAGCTTTGTAAATGGAATGTGATTGCCATGCCACAATAGGTATATATATATAATTTGGAAATGTAGTATAACTTATGGTTAGGATTCGGACTAGTCTTATTGAATGTTAATTTGTTAATTCAAGCGTAAAACTAAGCACGTAAATAATCATTAAAAAAAAAGGGTTAGTGGATGTTACAAACGCTTTTTTTAATATAGAAAATTAAATGTGATTAAAAATAAGTCTAAAAACAATTCAACTCTATATTTAATAATAAATCATTGAAATCTGAATTTTATTTTTTATCTATTAGGTTTATCTCTAATGGTTGATTGGAATAATTGGAGATTGTTTCCACCCACATTCAATTTTCATAAGTAATATAATAAATTTTAATGTAATAACTTTGAGTCTTGTTTTAAAGAATTAATAACCTTTAAAGTGTTGGAACATGAACATTATATATATATATATATATATATATATATATATATATATATATATAAGTTCCTCTCATGGAAATGGTTATAGATGAATGACTTACTTAACGTAGTTCAATCCCAAAAAATGATATCTAATATAATGCATTGCATAAAACCCTTCAATACTTCAAAAAATTTAAAAATTATTTTAAAATAAATTAAAAATTAAAAAAAATAGTGGATATAATCATTTCTGCTAGAGTTTGTGTTCTGCTGGCCTCTTTGGATATGGTTTTCGCCAAATATTTATCTTTTACAACTTCTGTCTTTACACCTATTTTCATCAAATCCTCAGGTATTAGTGCCTCATCTTGATATTCATTCATCCATAATGTGACTAAAATTAATCATTTGGCTATTTTTAGCATCATCGCTAAGTTCATCCCTTGTCCCCCTTCCTTTTCCATCGCCATCCCTTAAACTTCTGTAACTTCCTTTTAGATGGCCTATGTTGTTGGTGTTGGAGTCGCTTCCACCAAAGATGAATGGCTTTACTCAGCTGATTTGGTGCATGCCCAAGGTTGCAATCTAGTGCGAGCAAAGAGGTGTGGCCATACTATAGATATTGTCTATGCTAACCAATGCCCTTGCCAAGAACACATTGTTGTGCAACTTGGAAACAGGAATGGACCTGGTGATGAAACTCTACCCGAGAGTTTAGAAGATACATTTGTTTCCAATTCAGGAGGATCCAACCTCATGACACTTCCATCTCACATATTTTTCTTTAGATGATTTTTCTCGAAGTGTTGCGAAACCCTCTGTTGGGCTAAAGGAAACCTCAATTCTCAAGGCCCCAGTTTTGTAGCATTATTTATACTTCCAATGGGAGGTTATTAACTCGGACATAGAAAATTTCACTATATTTGTGAAACAAATATCAAGAGGTTCCCTTTGTTTGTAGGTCAAAGAAACATATCTATTGTTCACACTCGCAACTAGGATTCAGGATTGGGTGAGAATCCCATATGCCAATTTTCATCTCTTATATGAAAGTCAAGAACTTTAGGATCATAAAATCCTTGGTGACTATGGCATAGGTAAGGATGTTATGATCTATTTTGTTTCAAGAGTAAGGGGTGGAGCCAAATGTTTGACTACATCCTCCTCATCCCAACTCAAGTCCTGCAGGGATGTTCTTAAACCTGGACCTCCATTGCCAAATCCTAAATATCTATCAGGATCGGAATTTATTGTAGATCAGTTAATGGAAACCCCGTCTCTTGATGTAGATAATGTGATATGTATCTTCCTCGCTGCATATTATGAACGACAAGCACTTATTTTATGATTGTATGTCTTTTGGCCCTCAACTTATGCCCTTTAGGAGTGGGCGAAATAGAATCGGTCTTAGAATATTGTGATGTACATTATTCCTCCAAATGACATTTTTTTGTGATATTCCTAAATTTAGCGGACCGAAAAGAGGTTTTTTTATCAAAAACCCTGTTTTTGGGGCTCCTCTAGCCTCTTTTTAAAACCACAGTTCCCTGATTTTAATCCTCTTTCCATGATAGCATTGGAAACTCCTGTTTGGGTAATTCTCCATAACTTTCCCATAGATTTTTCTCATCTCGATGTTTTGTAAAAAATGGGGAACTTAATATGTCGGTACATTAAAACCGACAATGATAGTCTAGCTAAAGGAATTCTCACATATATTCTCATATGTGTGGAAGTGGATCTCACTAAAGGATTTCTTGATAAAATCCTCCTCAAATGGAAGGGTAGGGTTTATTCGAAACTTATTAATTATGAAAATATTGCTTTCACTGTAGGAATTTTCAATAACCTAGTCATCCCCATAACACTTTTCCATTTTGCAAGGGTCCAATACCCAATAGGATCCTAAGAAAATCATTTGTGGCTGGAAAGATTCAAAGTGATCAAAAGGACCCAAGACTACTACAAATCACAATAGGATACCCCTCAACATGATAAGATATTTATGGCTAAAGAAACTCCTTTGGACTCAATTCAGCATCATGTAGAGCCATTGCATCCCTCTACAGAAGAATTTCACTCTACGAATGAACTCAAAAAATACTTTTCTATAATTTTGGCTCCATTAGTGAGTGAGCACAAGCATACCCACAAGTCAAATCACTCGGTCACTGACATGTAAAATACAAATGGGCTAGATGTCTTGAGATCGAATCTTGAGAAGGTTGTAAATGTATGATTGTGTATTTTGTTTAAGGAATGATATAATATGATTTTTTGAAAATAATACAAATTGATTTTAAAAAATAATTAAAAATATATCCCAAAATTCTATTTATAAACTAAATAATAATTCTTAAATTATATATATATATATATATATAATCCATTTCTTAACTCATCTCATATCCATATTTTAATGCTTTTCAATCATTATCTCAACTTTTTGGATAGTAGTATTATTTTTTAATAATTAATAATTAATCAAAAATTAATATTTTGAAATATTTTATTAATTATGTTAATTATGTCATAGGTGTGGTCTATTTTAGAATTGGACTTGAGGAATTTTGATTTTTAAATGAATGAATAGACACGATTTGGTTTCAAAATAATATTCTTTGTCTACTCAATCACCCAACAAATAATATAAAAAATATTTGAAAAAAAAAATAGTTTCAAATCAAGAAATAACATATTTAATTTAAAAATCATTTATTTCACTAATTCTAACAACTCCCAAAGTCAACCACCTATTTCTTCAAATTTGGCCAATGATAAAACTTCTTAATGCTCCATTCATTTCATTCCACTCTTTTTCATCCATCCCTTTAATTTCCCATCCCCATATCCATTCATCTCACATCAAATCAACTCCCTCAGGCATAGGCTGGGAGCCTTGTATATCCGACTTCTTTGATGAACATATAAATAAAACCCAACGAAAAATAATCATTGGCCTACCAGAATTGCATTGCAGGTGTTGAATTTCCGTTGGATAATATGCAAAGTAAATAATGTGATCACAATTTCCATCTTCTGTGTCCATGAAAGTTGAAGTCACAGATGATGGAAATGGTGAACACAATATTTACTGCACTTTTCAGGATCATCTCTTGCATGCGTTGATAGCACAGTTACGGCACCTTCAAACCGAAATCACGTTTGGGATGAATTATTGAATAGAATTTCCTGTGGAATATTTAAAGGAACTAATTCCATGCAATGTGTGGAATAGTGGACACTCCACTTCTATGTTTCGCCACCTTCTCTTTCGTCGCCACTTAAGTCACCGTCATCCGACGCTACAGTTCCATGTTTCACCGCTTCTCATTCATTGCCACTTAAGTGACCATCTTCGGAAACTAACATGGTGTTTTTTTTTTTAAATTAGATATACATTATTTTTTTATGAAGTTATCTTCTCTTGAGTTTTTTATTTTTTTGAGATACTTAATTATTAGTCACGAAAATTGATGTCATTTTATCTTTAGTTATTTTTCATGTTTGGACATTAACTGAAGTTTATGTTTAGTTATTTTTGCCTTTTAGAAGCAAAAGCTTATTTCTATTATTTTAATATTTTTACATATTTAATTATGAGTAACTAAAGTTTATATTCATTTTATCTTTAGTTATGTTTTATTTTTAAATACATTTCATTTAGAAAATAATCTTCAAACCCTTTATTATTGTTACATATTAATAATTTTTTTCATATACTTATATGCATGTAAACACCATAAGGTGTAGAAAATATAAGAAAGAAATTATCACAGTATAAACATATAAATATATGTTGAGGAATCAAGGTGGATATTTAAAAAATAGAAACATAAGGTGTTGATGAATAATTGATATTTGAAAAACCAAAAAAAAAATGATAATGTTCAAAGCGAGTATACCATATCAATGAAAGAATTGTATTATTTAGTTACATAATTAAATAGTAAAGATTATTTGGCTACATAATTAAATAGAAAAATTGTACATCTAATTTTGTCCCAAAGAGCTGTCAACTAGTGTTAAAAATTGAACTCTTCCTTGGGCACATGGACCTTCTTAGAAGGGTTAAAAGAAATTCACATTTCCAAAAAAAATTAAAATATCAAAATCACTTGTGAATTACAAAGGTGAGATTAAATTTATATATTTCAAAAGAAGTGAAATATTTTTAATAACGTATCAATACTTTTTATGTTTACGGAAATTTCGACTCTCGACTAGCACATAAATCACTCTAACTAGTGATCATTTCGTAGAAGAGAGCAGTCAAAGTCAAGATGACCTCATACAATTTAATATTTATGACATGATTTGGACACATTTCCCTCAGGCCCCCAACTTATGCCAACATATTGTAACCCACAACAATAAGACATGCAATATTCATCGTACTACTACACCCAGCAAAAGGTAGCGGAGCACATTTAATACTCATTGAACAACTCCTCATGTGCTCTCATTCCTCCCCAATTATCCTTGAGTATTCTTTCCCTGCATCCATTTTTTCCATTTTAATTTGAATTACAACCCATCGCCCATAGAAGGAAAGTTATCATTCGACACTAGACTATAAGTTATTCTTCATTTTCCTCCTCATATCTTCATTAGCATTTGGTTTTTCATTCTATGGATTCTTTAACGTGACACTCCTTGAAGTAATGATAACCTTTGTGGTCACACAATGTATCCTGGGCACCATAGAATCCACACCCCGAGAAATCAACATTGTGGTTAGATACCTTGATTGCAACTTCTTTCCATCCTTCCATCTGATGCACAAGTGTTGGAGTTGTTTTCTACATTGTTAATGGTGGAAATTTTTACTGTCACAATTATGTGAATCTATCAACTATGAAAAGAATTTATATCTTATACTAAGGGTATTGGACTCCACAACTAAACCATTCTCATTCAAACTCTTTCTTGTTTTTCTTTGTGTCTTAAATCCATACAGATTTCTTATCAAAGTACCATTTTTCATGAAGAATTTTTTCTTTGTCATAAAGCTACATGTTTCCTTGAATGTTACAAAATGTAATTCAACAAAGAAATGAATAACCTATAAATAAATATATAGTCAAATCCTATGGCATCTCACTTTAAGGTTGAATTTTTTCTATCTCAATCTTACTAAGTGATTTTCGATTTAAGTATTTTCTTAGTCTATTGTTTTTCTTTATTTAATAGGTTTAAATTTTAAAAAAATTCTCCTATTGGTCGTCCTAAGAAGGATAAAAGAAAATTGTCAATTGTTGAATCATTTGACCTTGCACAACATTCTAATCAACCATGTAATATTACTAATGAAGTTGATTATCATCTACATGAATATGATTAATCAAATAGTGTAGAGCTTGTTAAAAGAGAAAACCCATCAAATAAACACAAAATAATATTCAAATATAAATGAAATATGAGATTTCCATGGACCTATGTTGTAAAATATTGTAATGGTAATGAAAAGATAAAATGTTCTTGATGTGTTAAATTTAAAAGTGAGACTCCATTTTCCAAAGAAGGAATTACCACTTTTCAAGTTAGTGGTATAAGTTCCAATGAAAAATCAAAAGCTCATAATTGTTTTTTACAAAAAATTGGAGAGAAAAAGAAAACAAAGAAATATTCCAATCATTAAACATGTAGAACTAATGGTAGACATTGAGAAGGAGAGAATTATACTAGTGATTGAAAACATGTAATTTTTTTCTATACATGATTTATCTTTTGAAATGTATAAGTCAATATGTGACTTGAATAGGTATAAATGCACTCCACACGTGCTTCTAACATATGAATATTTTGCGTACACAAATACCACACCAGGAAAAGAGTTTCTTCAATTTTCTAAATAGGTATATTGGAACAAACTAAAAGAGGAGATTTTACATAGCCCATTTTACTCAATTTTTGTTGATGAAATCACTTATCAAATTATGGAACGCCAATTGATTGTTTATATCACATATTTGACAAATGGAGGAAGAGGTCAATGTTTAAAAAGTTTATATGTTTGCTTCAAATAAAGGATGAAATAGCTTAATGTATGTACAATCTACTGAGAATTTTGTTAGCATAAATGGATTTATATATGATGAAGTTTGTTGGTTTTGGTTCAGATGGTGCATCTTCCATGAGGGCTATTCATGCATATTTATCTTCTAAGCTACGTATGATCCTCATTTATTAGTTATCCATTGCATAGCTCATCGGGAAGCATTAACAACCAATGAGGATTCATATTATTTTCCAGAGTTGTAATATATTAATAAATTTGGAAACAAATTTTATTGATGGCTTGGGAAATCAACTAAAATACATGGAAAATTGAGAGATCTAATGTATAAATTTCAAATCACTAAGTTAGTGGTCTTACAAATTCATCAAATTAGGAAGCTCTCTAGAGTGAAGGTCACGGAAAGACTTGTTAAACACATGCATTCTTTGTTAAAGGATTGGGCAGTTAGCGGAGAAAAAAATGTATGAATTGGCAACAACATTTCAAATTCAATTTTGCATCCATTTACTTGCATACATATTCATTTAATTCAATAAGTTTAATAAAAAATTCGAAGAGGATCATGTTAATATTACATCTATTGTCACTACTTTAGATGATTCTATTAGCATGTTTTATAAACAATTTTTTGGAAGAATTTTTTATGTAGATGTAGTGAACAGGTCCACTTTTTTAGTTAGAGCATAAAGACGAACCCTTGATTTTCATATAGCAGAGGTATGGTACATTTACATCCATTGAGGTTCAATATATATGTGTGTCTCAATGTTATAAAAAATAAGCCTATATTACAATTAATGCATAAAAATGTGATGAATTATTTCAAAATTAAGAATGGTTAGGTAATAATTTTTCCATTATTGATTTGGATAAATACTATAGCAAATAAATTACTTAAAATAATCGGAAATTATAGTCTAAAATGAAGTGGGTGGTAAATAATGTAAAATTAAGGGTATAATTAATTTAATTGTAGATTTTAGATTCCTTTATTAGCGAAAGGTTAATCATATAGTTGGGTCCCAAAATTACTCAAATACAATAAGATATTGCAAAATATCTCATAGGGTGAAATACTGAAACAAAGGGTTGTTAAAAAATCATTACTACATTATGTCTAGTAGTCATAAGAAGGAAGTCACAACACAAAGTCTTAAAATATGAGGACAACTCTACAAGAAAAAAGGACATTGGTGAGGGTCATGCTTGTGATGGACCTTTAAGGTCCATCACCAATGTCACATATTGCGATGGTACTTAAAAAAACATCACTGTATGTGTATATAGTGATGGTCCTTTAAGGTTCGTCACCAAAGCCATTTTCAATGACACTTTTGGTGAGGGTCATTAAAGGCCCATCACTAATTCTCTCTTTGGTGACACTTCTAGTGACGAACTTTTAATGACCCTCACCAATGCTCTTTTTGTTACTTTTGGTGACGGTCAAAAAATGTTTGTCACCATTGATAATTCCAATGACACTATATGCCTGTTAATATAATTTTTTTCAAAAGATAACGATTTAAGGCCATTATTGTGGAGTATTTTTTATAATATTTCCAAGGCCATAGTGGTTAGAATTAGTCAATTTTTTAAGAAGTAATTAGTGTGTATCATTTCCCTCAAGTAATGACTAGTCGAATAGAGGTTTCCTATGAGTCAACACATGATTCATATCTATTAAGTTTATTATCTAGAAAATTCCCTTTAGATGGAGTTCCACTAGAGTGTGTAGGAAATATATTATTTAATACATCATCAAGATCTGAAAATTCTATTAATGAGAAATACCTAACACTCCTCAACAATCCGGGCACACCTTAAATTAATGCTTTTCCACAAACAAACATTTCTTAGCACCTCGCATGTCTTGGAACATCTTTGTACCTACAACATCTTGTCATGACGCTGATGCCCAAGCACATAGTGGCATGTGCTAACACAAAATGGAACTCTCCTAGCATGTGTTGGCATGCATGTATTCCCTAGCATACCTTAGAACACCCTGGTTGAATGCATTGACATACATTAGCACTTGGCACACAATGCCACTTGGCATGTATTGGGACCTATTATTAGTGTGACTAGCATTGCCCCATTTGAAAAAGAAAATGTTCTGACTTATTAACCTTCTTATGTGCTCATTTCCTTGCATTTTAGCTTTGTTCTTCCTTTTTTTGCTTTGACACTTCTTGACACATATTGACATACCCTGGCACCTTGCACATCCTTAGCACCTCGCATGTATTGGAATATCTTGGCACGATTTGGAACATATAATTAGCACACCCTAGAACACCCTAGCACACCTTGGCACTTCTTGACATGCCTTGATATTCCCTAGAATGCCTTACCAGTTCTTATCATACCTTGTCACTTCCTCCTTGGCATGACAACTAGCACTCATTAATACTAGTCTCTGGCACACGTTCCTCATATTCATTAAATTCCATGAACTTTGACTTAGTGCTCCCTTAATGTTTTTTCCTAGTACTCCTTAAGACTCCTCAACATGAATTAGCACTCTCTATCACACCTTAGCACTCTTCAACATGTCATTCCACTTTATAACATTCATAACACTCTGTGACACATATTGGCGCTTGGCACGTGTTGATGCTTGGAAAGTATTATCATCTATTGAACATGTTGAGATGTCGTGGTATGATTTGGCATAGTTTAATGTTAAATTTATTTGAGATCAATTTTTGGAAAGTAGATGAGAAGCAACAAAGGAAGACTTCTCACTTAGAATGCACTAAGACTTTTCACTTGGCACCTATTGGCGCCTGGTGTTGGTGTTCCTAGCATGTCCCTCTTGGAAAATTTAAATTGATGACTTATTAACATTCTTATGTCTTAATTTCCTTGTAGTTTAAATTCTTTCTCCCTTTTGTTGCCTTGACAGTCCTTGGCACGCATTGACACACTCATGCGCATCTTGGCATGCCTTATCACTTGGCACATCTTATCATGTTTGACATGCCTTCGCACCATCTGCACATCTTAGCATTCCCTACCATGCCTTGGCACTCATGTCTTTACATCTAGCCTTTACATGTTTTCATGACTTGGGAACCATATCAAGTCCTTGACTATTGCAATTCATGTGAAAAAATTGGCCTGTTTCAACTACAATAACTTAACCAATTGCACCTACTACAAGTAGATTGTGCCTTGTTCACCTAAGAACTGCCTAGAACGCATCTTACGCCACTCATGTCCAAGCTCAACTTGTCCCTCTTAACTATTTACCAAGACAAGGATCACATGATCTAGCCATGGCCATAAAAAAACTAATCTCCCTTTGTTTAAAACTGCTTTATCGAGCCCCTTATCACAATCGTAGGCTAGCCTCTTACAAATCCTATTATGAACTTTTTCAAACACACTTCATCCTTGGAACACTTGAATTCACTGACACTCCCTGACACACACTCTTATTTGTTCATTTCCATGCATTTTGACCTATTTCTACCTTGTGATTCCTCGACACTCCTTAACACTCCTCAACATGCATTGACATTGTCCAGCATGTGTTAGCATGCATTTTCATTCCTTCGTATGCCCTAACCCTTCCTATTTATCATGCCCTCACAACTACCCTTACTTAATTTTCAACTTGGGAACCCAACCAAGTCCTTGATTGACTATAGGAGCTTGACCAAGTTACAATTACTACAACTAGACTATGTTCTTGAATTGTGTAGCTTGGGAGGTACTCCACAAGCCTATTGAGATGGGTTTGTGTGAGATTGGCCATAAAATATTTTGTGGGAAAATAACCCAAGCAAAGGGGCTTTGGACCGAAGATGAGGTTTAAAATCTGAAATAAAATTAAACAAAAAAATAATATTTCCTAAGGTCTAAGTAGATAAAGTTCGTAAGTTCTTGAGCGTTCTTAAGAGGCATAGCTAGGAAAAGATATTTAAGGAGGCCTTAGTTGAAGGCAAGAACATCAAGTGAGAAGGAGATCATTTGATTAAGGAGGCCAGGAGAGATATAGTCCTCAATTAGGTCGAGTTAGAGGGCTGAGTAAGTGTTGCTAAAGGGAGGCCATGATCATCCACCAACAGTAAGATCATCATGTGAGGGTTCACAAGAATGTCACATACCTTAATTGGTTCGAGATAGGAATTAGGACGGCATATTGTTGGTTCTCTTAGGGCAGATCAAGCTCAAGAGAGGTGACTCATGAGAATTTGGGCATGTGATTTCAGTGTTGTTTCTTTGTGAATTCTGCATCAAATTTTGAAATAATAGAGCGGGTTGAGACCCTACATTGTGGTGGTTACTAGGTTGCAAGGTCTGTGATAAATACCAACACAAATGGAGGAGGGTCTCCACTAGAATTTAGGACGAGAACAGAAGTAGTCACAAGTGTAATATTGACTGAGGTAATTGTAGTTTGAGGGTCGTATAGATCTAAAGTTCGGGTCAATATTCAATCAAATAAATGACTAGAATCTATGGATCCATATGAGCTAGGTTGAGTCTCTTATGGAGGAAAGAGTTGTCATTTTTTATATGGGTGGATATGGTTTGTTCTAAATCAATTAGAATAGAAGTATAATTCCCTATCTAGGGAGGTTTCCTTGCATTTTCAATCCATAAGGTATCACATTAAGAATGTGACAAATATGCATAGAAGAAGAGGGGTTGTGACCCTTAGAGAGAGGTTTATCTCTAAAATATATACCACAAATTTGGAATATGGTTTGCAGAAGTATGTGTGGAGATAGAAAATACAAAGGAAGGTGGAATTTGAGTAGAAGATGGAGTAGAAGAAATGTGCCTTATGAGGAATGGATTAACATGAAGAGGAGTTGATTTTATTGGAATTTCCATAGAGTTTTGGATAGAGATCTGAAGCAGCCTATAAACAGTTATTCAATGGATTGTTAATGGATGATTTGTGACCCTAGTTCAGCCATCTACAAATTGTTAGAATGATGATAAGATGAGTAGTTCAGATTTTTTCATAGATTGGACAAAAAAAAATTGGTACACAAGAATAGTGATTTTGAGAGGACTCAAATCACTATTAGGTGGCATATTTAAAGAGCCCTAGATGAGGGCAGTGTTGTGAGCACTAGATCAGTAAAATAATTTTCTGTGTTTGGGAAAATTGATGGCAATCCAAGTACAATTGGAGGGTTGTTAGGTGATTGTCAAAGAAGAGCTCTAAGTTATGTACTTGTGAAGGAAAGCAAGACTAGTAGAAGGGTAGGTGTATTGAGCCTAAGGACATGCAAAATTTGAAGGACTAAAGTAGCATTCAAGTGGGCTAGCCAACTAGCCCTAGTTCATTGTATTATAGAGGATTGCGTAATTGATAAGAAGGGAAACCTCCATATCCCTAGAATTGTCATCTTGGAGCAGCAGTATGGAAAAAGTGGACAAACCAAAGATTTTTTCACAACGAAGTTGTGAACAACTGATCAAAAGCATTAAGTGTTGTAGACCTTAAAGGAAAAAAGAGGTATATAGAAGGAATTTTTTTTAGTGGATTTCAGTAACATAAAGGAATTGAGTTCATTTATAGAGGAAGATTAAGGAGTTTCATAATGGGAGGAAAGAGGACCTGCTAGATGTGTTCAAGGTAAGTGGATTGAAAGTGCTATATGTGGCGGCCACCATCAAAAATTGAGTCAATTTTTGTCTTGTTCAAGGTTGATTGCTTGTCAAAGGACTAACACCAAGCCCTAGTTGTATTCCTTGTATCAGTGTGATTGTAAAGGGCCATCATCCCTGGCATGAGATATCAAGCCTATTCTATTATATTTTGTAATTTAACGAAGAAAGGTTTGAAAATTTTAAAAATTTTCATGTGCACTAATTGATTCCCTGATGTGTCTAGATTTCATTGTGAAAAGTAGACGTGTTGTGGCTCTAGAGTGTGTTTGCGTCAAATATTCTAAGACCAAACCCAAATTTTAATGTGTCGTGGAAATTCAACACATTCCTTTTTCACCTAAGAACTACATGTAACTCATATTAGACTACTCATGTCCAATCTCAATTGATCCCACTTAACAAGTTACGATAAAAAGGCTCATCACATCCAACTGTGGTCGTAAAAAAAACTAAGCAACATAGTTTACATCTTGACATGCCATAACACCTGACATGTCTTAAATGCCTTGGAATTATGTGGCATGTGTTAGCATCCACTAAATTCCTTTACATGATTTCACACTCCCTAACACACTATAGTAGTTCCTGGCACGCCTTGGTAGTTTAACATACCTTGGAATTGCCTAGCATATAACCTTGTCACTCCCTCCTTAACACACTTAGAACTCATTGACACATCCTATCACACACTCTTATTCATTCATTTCCATGAATTTTTATCTAGTTCTTCCTTGTGTTTACCAGCTGACACTCCCTAACACTCCCTAGCACGCATTGGCACACCCAAACACTTGGCACATCTTGGCTTGCCACCCTAACACTCTAGCATTCCTTGGCACTACCTAGCATACATTTTCACTCTCTCCTTAGCACACCTAGAGCTCATTGAAACTCCCAGTCACAAACTCTTATTCATTCATTTCCACGCATTTTTACCTAGTGCTCCCTTGTGTTTCCATAGCATTCCTTAACACTCCTTGGCACGTGTTGGTACACCATAGCACCTAGGACATCTTGGCATGTCTCCCTAGCCTCTAGCATGCCTTAACACTTCCTAGCATATGTTTTCACTCCCTCCTTATCACACCTAGAAGCCACTGACACTTCCAATCACAAACTCTTATTTGTTCATTTCCATGCATTTTTACGTAGTGCTCTCTTGTGTTTCCCTGGCACTGCTAGTTAACACTTCATTGCACGCGTTGGCACATCTTGGCTGCATGCCACCCTAGCACTCTATCATTCCTTATCACTGCCCAGCATGCCTTGTCAATCCTCCTTATCAAAAATGGAACTCATCGAAACTCCTTGTCACTCACTCTTATTCATTCATTTACATGCATTATGACATAGTTCTCCCTTGTGTTTCACTAGCACTCCCTAACACTCCTTGGCACACATTGGCACACCCTGGAACATGTCACATCTTGGCATGATTTCCTATCACTCTATCATGCCTTAGAATTTCTTAGCATACCTCGTCACTCCCTCTTTAGCACACCTATAACTTGCTAACACTCCCTATCACACACTCTTATTCATTCATTTCCATGAAATTGAATTTACATCAATTGAGGTTCAAGGTTTTTCCAAAGATGAAAATATCGGGGCTACTAGATGATTGTATTCTTTTGGAAAAATGTTTTGTTGTAAAGGCAATTAAATATTTAGATAGGAGATTCATATATTTTGATGTATTTAATGTAGCTAAGTTTTTCATTTATCAACATTGTTATTAAGAATTGAATGATATAAAACGTCCAATAAAAATATAGTTGAAATGTTTATGTGAAAAATTTAGTGTTGGGGAATCATCTATTGTGGATACTACTAGATGTTTGGGTGAAATGGATGAATTTATTTGTACTATTTGTAAATCATACCTTAAAAATGATATGTATGGAATGAGACCTATGTGGAGATGAAACTAAATGGTTTGAGATGCAATTATGGAAACTTATTCTCGTTATCCCACCAATCACATCAATGTGTAAAAGAGGCGTCTGAAAATTAAACAGGATAAAAAATGATGATAGATAATTTCATTGGAGACGCTAGATAAGTTAATTTTTCTATCTCTAAATGCACCTCATGCTCTAAATGAGGTAGATTGGAAAGCTACCTATGATGTATGGAAATAAAAGAAAACTAGAAAACCATTTCCATTGGGAAAATGGATTTATATTTTCAATTATGTAAGTCCAAATACTTTTGAAGATCATCAAATGAATAGAAGAAACACATGTTTACCTTTTTTTAATGGAATTTGAGGAATTTTTTTGCTTATTTACTAGTTATATTGAGATTTTATAGTGTTTTAATGTATCTACTCCTTAAAAATTTTAGATTTTAAAGATTTAGAAGGACATTATTTCATTATGAATTTTTTTTATGAGGGGTTTATTTAATTTATACTTTTCAGTAGAAGTGAATTTTTTTTTGCAACCTTTCATCCTTTAAGGGTTAGATGAATATGTGCCCTTACAAATGAAATTAAGAACAAACCTTCAAATTTGAACCTTGTTGTCAACTATAATATGATGACTCGAAGTACAAAAGTTATCAAAACTATAATATGATGGCTCGGAGTGCAAAATTTGTCACATGGTTTCAAATACTAGAGACAGTTCAAACATTTTATTTATATCTATCTACATAGCACAACACACATATAATCGGTTGGCTCATTTGGTGGGTGTACAAATTCAAGGAATTCCAAATAGGAAAACATATCATGGTGATATGGCTGAAATATTCTACCATGAAAGGATTATATGCCATCTTAGACATACTCTCTTCCAATATTGGGGGAGTAATGATATATATAGAATGAAAACTATGAAAAGAAAGAATTTCTAGTGAAGAAATAAAATCTAAAATAATTGAAAAAAATTATATCATTAAAGTAAGAAAAAAATTAAAATTGATTGAAATAAATTTAACAATATTTAAGGAATAACTTTTATTTAGAATAGGAAGGTGATGGAAAAATTGGAATGACGACTAGTTGGAAACCCTAGTGATGGTGACCAGATTTGATCACAGGTCAACATAGAAAAACTACTAGCGATCAAGGGCCGACCTTGGGTCTGAGGCGTCTAGCATCGGTGTTAAAGTACGAAGAACACTTGGGCATCTCGCAAACACCCATGACATGCTTCGGGAATGAGGATGAGGGAAATGAGGGTTTATGCCTCATAATCATGGCGTTGGGGTTTATTGTTTCCCCTAATCTCGCTGCCCTCCAGAGAATCAAGTATGCACCTGCAGACTTTGCAGTGATTTACCACTTACGAGGAAGATTTTTACCTGTGAATAGTTATAGTAACCATGGTTAGAGAATGGGAATATGTTTATCATGATCTTGAGTCAGGAGACATTCTAATAGTCTGGGGTTTGGATGTCTCAGAGCAGAATATTGAGAAATATATTCACCCAGGAGGGCATGCAGGAGCTAGGTCACGAGGTTCGAGGGAAGCTTAGGGGAAAGGCAAAGTGTTAGGGCTACTGGAGAAAAATCTAACCAATATGAGCCACGAAGCCTGGTCGGTGGACAGAAGCCTAGAACTGCAGTAGACCTTCACACCTATGGTGCTAGAGAAAGTGGTGGAGGAAGCAAAAGGAATCCAGATAAATTCTCTTTCATCTTGTGGTTTCAAAAATCCAATTTTTTCGGGAGGGCTTGAAGACAATGTGGCCAGTTGTGGGTTTAGAGGGAATGAAGGTTTGAAGACATTATGGCCAATTGTGGGTTTAAAGGGAATGAAGGTGTGAAGTCCTTTCTGGTTGAGACTCAAGGGTAGTCGAAACCAGTCAGGGGGTACGATTGGACTGTTCCATAGCCTACAAAAGCCTGTTATAGTAAAGGGGAAGGATTTCGCATGAGTTTTTTTCCCCAAGTCAGAGTGTTGAGGCAGTAGAAACTTGGATAGAGGAAGATAGGAGGTTCTTACAAAACCCAGTCACTAGAGAGGGGAAGAGAAGTGACCACTTTGGAGGGCGTTTTTCCCTGAATCAAGTAGAGGAATAGGAGAGGGTTCTCGGTGCACGCCGGGAAGTAGTGGTGTTTACATGCATAGGGGGCAGGAAGGGTCAAGAAGGAGAGGTACTAGGTCACTTGGAGCTACCAATGCCGATGAAAGGGCGGTCAAGGCCGCTCTTCACATGAGGCTCCAATGCAAAATAAACAACACCAGGGCTCAGGGAAGGAGGAGGGAGTGAGATTGCAGGAGGTAAGAGAAAGAAATTTAAGTTGATTAATAGGAAGGAGACAAACCCTAATCTGGTGCTAGGTGTAGATATTCAAATTGATGAGGTAATAGAGGTTGCTAAAACCACATTATTCAATAGAGAAAACGGGAAAAAACACTTGGCCAACTATATCACGGAATGGATTTCAATAGCCTAAACATAGGCTCCGAAGTGGTAGTTTGAATTGTCAAAACTAGCTCGTGGATGTTTTATGGTTAAAATTAGCAAGAATGAATCTCTAGAATGGGTACCGAGGCACAACTGGAACTTCAGAAAATGTCCAATTATTTTCAAAAAATGGAACCCCTTATTCGAGGCACAGCGCGAAAAGGTGGAGGAGACACTGGTATGAGTAAAACTTCCAATATTGTTAGTCCCTTTGTCGACGTAGTTAGTGTTTAAAGTAATTTGGAATACCTTGTGTCAGTTTCTAGAGGTTGACATGGCATTCCAACAAACAATGGACAAAAGTATTGTTAGGATCTTGGTATGTTTAAAACCAAAGGAAGGATTGGCAGAGGAAATTCATATGAAATATAAGGATTTATCTTTCACTTAGATGATTGATTATGAGAAGATGCCCTTTCAGTTCCACCGTTTTCACAAGTATGGGCACCTGGAAAAGGAATTCCTCTAGGGTATAGAAGAACAAGAAAGAAGAAAAGGGATTCAGGGGTGGTAGGAAGAAGTAAGGAAGAGGAGAAAAATAAAGAGGAAGGAGTGGATATAATGGATGGGATGGAAGGGGATAAGGCTCAGAAGGACATAGAGGAACCTCAGGATATGAAGACAGACATCAAAAACCCTTCAGAACCTACTCATACAGAGGATCTACATCAGCCAACCTCGGGGGAAGGTGGAGATGTGGCCTCGGCTGCTTAGATGTAGGGTACGGTCTTGGACCCTATCCTTTCTCTAAATTCTAGTTGATATCTTCAATTAGCTCTTTTTCAAGGCCAAATCCCTCTAGGCCTGTAATTATCTAGTTTCTTCATGTTGGATTTGTATCAGAGGATTGTATCATTACTGCAATTCCTAAGATTAATATGAACCTTCTAGTAGCCTCGTGCTCTGAGGGATCCTTACATTAGACCCATTTCCCTGAGAATCCCCATTACAACCTAAGACCCAAAGAGAAGATATTAATGCCCTGGGAAGTGGTGAGAATTTTAGGCCCTAAACCCATATCGATAGGACCTCGAAAATTACGAGGTAGGAAGTATAATTTATCCAAATACCAACTAAGAGCTAAAATCGACATAGCCGATGGGAAACAACTTTCACTTTCAGGGGTGCTTAGAGCAGCAGAGACCCCCTCCCATTGTTATAAATGATAATTATGTCTTTCAACTGTAGAGGGTTTGCTAGTAGCTCCAAAAAACTAGCCTTAAGGGACTTAGTCAAGTCCTATGAGCTTGATATTCTAATGCTTCAGGAAACCCTGGGCATTGGAGAAGAGATAAAGGGAGCTTTGAACAATTTTTTCCCCGGCTGGTCCTTCCAGAAACTGGATGCAAAAGGAAGGTCAGAGAAGGAATATTGAAGGAGTTAAACACCTAGGGACTAGAACATATCCTATGAATGGAGGTCTACTCCCTTGATCTCTGCTCGAATTTACTGATAATGAATGTTTATGGAGGTCTACTCCCTTGATCTCTGCTCGAATTTACTGATAATGAATGTTTATGGTCCTTGTAAGGACATAGCTCCTTTTTGGAATAATTTTTTTTCAAAATATTTTATGGGGAACCCGAATCTGGTAATAGGTGGAGATATGAACTTCTCATTGGGTTTATCAGAAGCTTGGGGACCCTCAGCTCATGCAGATCCCCTAGCAGAGTTATTCCTTAATAAGATAACATCAAAGAGTCTTGTTGACATTATTTTGATCAAGCCTCACCCTACTTGGAGGAACAGAAGAATTGGGGCTGAACGCATGGAAAAGAGATTGGATCAGTTTCTTTTAAAGCAGGATTTGGTGAGAAGAACCCTATTTTTTTGGCACTGGGTGAGGGGAGGTGGAGACTCAGACCATCTTCCTATTCTCCTCGAACTAAAAGGCCCTAATAAGAAACTAGGATCCCCTTTCAAGTGCAACCCGTGATGGCTCAAGGATGAATCCTATAACATGTTGTTTCAATCAACTTGGAGGATGGGGTGAGGAGCTAGGAAGGGACAAAGGCTACCTCTTCATGGAAAAACTAAAGCTAATGAAAAATGCCTCTCTAGATTGGGAAAAAAATAAAATAGCTTTAGAGGAGGAAACCCTGCGACATATAGGAGAGGAGTTAGAGTAACTTGAAAAGTCGAAGGAAGATGGATATGAAACAAGTGAAAAGGGGATAGAATCAAGTTGCTGAAATCAAATCGAAGGAAAATCCTTCTCGAAAAGGAAGAATAGTGGAGACTTAAAAGTCGAGCTATCTAGTTGACATCGAGGGACGAAAACCCAAAAAAAATTCAAAACTTTGCAAAATGTAGGAATAATATAAATACCATATGGTGCATGAAATCGGATGAAGGAAGGACATAAAATTACTTTTAAGTCCTCTCCCTCCTGGGAAGTAGTCACTTTAAAAATATTTTCAAATCTCCTACTAAAGCATCCATTGCAGAAGTGATCTGAATGGCATAGTTCTTCCCTCAATATGAGGAGGAGGAGGAAAATGAAAATATTATGGAACCATTGTCTAAAGAAGAGGTTGAGGGGATTTTAAATTTAATTCAGAAGGAAATAATTCCATACCCGGATGGTTGGACAGTATATTTTTTCAGCACTTTTTTGAGACCTTGGGGGGTGAGTTGGCAGGGGTGTTTGAAGAGTCAAGGGTCAAAGGTACCATCTACCAACATTTCAATTCCAATTTATTGGCCTTAATCCCCAATAAGGATGATCCCATATCCTTTGAGTAATTTATATCTATCTCTCTTTGCAATTGCATCTATAAAATCATAGCAAAGTTGATTGATGTTCGTCTGAAACTCATCCTCTCTAGAAACATTTCAAAAGAGAATTTTTGGTTTTTGGATGAAAGAAAGATTCATGAAGCGGTTGGAGTGGCACAAGAAACACTGCATAGCCTCAAAAGGAGTGGTAAGAAGGGAGATATTGTAAAAATCAACCTCTCAAAATCTTATGACCGCATTAGCTAGCTTTACCTCTGTTTGCTCCTAACTCACATGGTGTTGAGGATTGATTTCATAAATTGTGTGATGGGCTGCATAACAAACATTAGCTTTGAAAATTTTATCAATGGCATAGCCACACCCTTCTTTCAGATCCAGAGAGGTTTGTGCCAGGGGTACCCATTTCCCTCCCTCCTTTTCCTCATAGCGGCTGAAGATCTTAGTCAAATTATTCTTGATACAAGGGGGAGAGGAGACATCAAAGGGATTGAAGTGGAAGTCAACCTCAATATTTCTCACATGTTGTCTGTAGATGATATCCTATTATTTAGTAATAAAATAAGATATGGCATCCGGAAAATCAAAGATATACTAGACCTATTTCTTAAAGAAACTTGATTGTGTATAAACGACCAACAATCATCCATAACTCTAGAAGGGTTCTCAAGGGTGGAAGTAGGAAGAATATCCGAAGAGCTCCCTTTCGAAGTAAAAAGTTTGTCTGGCAGTTTTAAATATCTAGGGTTTTACTTAAAACCTGATTCATATAGGATTCAGGACTAGCACTAGCTGGTGGCTAAGATTGAATCCTGGATAATAAAAAAACTGGAGCTACAAATGGTTTTCTAGGGCGGGAAGGCTAGTTTTGATCAAGTCAGATGTTCTGGAAATCCTGGTTTAATGGTATGCTCTAATTTGGGTTCCCAAATGAATCCTCTCAAAAATAAGGAGGATTTGTAGCAAGTTCCTGTGGGCAGGGTCAAAAGAGGACTCGGTACTCCCTTGGGTAGTTTGGGATAAAGTGGCATGCCCAAAGGAATGGAGAGGATGGGGTATCAAGGTTTCAGCTTTCACTCTCTATCTGGCAGCAAAACTGAGACGAAGGCTAATTTATTTTGAAAATCTATGGATGATGGGGGTAAAAATAAAATACATTGACCCTACTCCAATGGGAGACTGGCTTAGATCCCTGGAAAAAAGACACCCACAGGCCCCAGTTATATGGAAAGCCATGCTGGAATCGATAAAAATTATTGAACAAGGACTGACATGGCATGTATGGAACGGAGAATAGGTCAGAACAGGTCAGGACCCCTAGGTGGGGTTCAATGGTGATTTTTCTCTCTCTAGGGAGTTGATTGACCATCTATCTACTAAAGGGATCCAGCAACTTTTCCAGGTTGAAAAACTAAGCCAGTCTACAGTATGGGGACAAGCATGGAAATGAGGGGAGGATTTACAAATTGATGACCAATGGCAGGAGGAATGGCAAGGCTTTATCAGGGAACTTTAGATATCCAATGTTTGCCTCCACGAGTTCCCAGACTCACCGAGATGGGTTCACTCCCCTTATGGATCGTATGAACCAAATTTTGTATATAGTTGGCTAATGACACAGAAAGGGTGGGTTTCTCTTGAGTGGTGGTACAAATTTATCTGGAAACTAAAAATTTAACAAAGTCTAGCCTCTTTTTCTGGTGCATCCTTAAGAATAAATTCCAAACTTGATATAATCTCTAGAAAAGAAGTAAGATAGGGCCAGAATGGTGCCCCCCTATGTAAGGGAAATGAGGATTCATTTCATCAACTTTTCCTCAATTTTTATTTCAATAAAAATCTACGGGAAGAAACCTTGAGACTCTTAAATCTCACTATGAGGTCATCTATTAACAAGGCATGGAAAAATTGGTGGAACAAAGCAAAGGAGGATACAGTGAAAAAATTACCGTTGATTGTCTCCTGGGGCACTTGGCTTACAAGGAACATGGTCATATTTAGGGACATTTTGCTTTCCTTAGAGAATTTAGTGGTGGAAGGGGTATCTATTTATGAGAATATTCCCATTCCAAGTACAAAACAGAAAGAGAGGGTCATAAGGGTCAAAGAGATCAAAGAATATATCCTATGGGCTTACTTTGATGGTGCTTCAGACCCCCAAAACAGATGCGGAGCAGGGATCACAATTGATTTTCCTACGGGAAATTTATTAAAAGCCTTAGTGGGTCTAGGAATTGGAAAAAAAAACTTCGTTGAAATTCAGTCCCTCAAATTTCTTCTATGTTGGCTTATTCAGCTAGGCTTAAGATTGGCTCAGATCTTTGGAGATTCTTTGAATATCATCAAATGGTTTAATGTATAATTTAGATGTCAAAATTATATGTTTCTTCCACTAGTAGAAGAAGTCTTGAATTTGAAACACTATTTTAATGAAATTTTTGTCTGCCACATTTATAGGGAATGGAACATGGATGCATACCTCCTATCTAAGGAGGGAATACAGTAGGTTGTGGGCATCTGTACCATAAAATAAATTGAAGGAGGAATAATCCAAAACACATACCAACCTCTGTTTGCTCCTTAATATGCTATTATCACTAGTTATGAATTGGTTGATTCATACTTTATGTGATCCTAATATCAAGGTATGCTAATGACAGTAATGGTAAGAAAGGATGGCTACTTTTGCAAAGGATAGGTTATGTTTCACATGGTGGAAGGTAAAGAGCTAATGGTCCATGCAGATGAGTGCAAGCTACAATATGTTCCACTAAAGGCACAACTGGGCCACAAAGATATAAATATTGAATATTTGTGGGTAAATGATATCATGATGATTTAAATATATTTTGGCTAGATATTTTGTATTTAAATAATATTTACTATAATATTCATGAAAATGGTTGATGGATGGACTCCCTTATAATCCATTGAGTGGGGGATTAACACCCTTACGAGCATTTAATAATAAAATTAAACGTTTATTAGTTTTCACCCTATGGGGTTTCCAGGGTATATGGGTGTTCAATGATGTGGCTACTTATTGTTTCAATTTGATGATGTTTATTCTTTGCATAATGTGATTTTCATAATATCAAGTATGTGATTAACTAATATGGTTAAAATAATCATGAAATTGATGCAAGGTTTCATCAAAAAGCTTATGTTAATATGTTATTAATAGTGGTTGTTATAAGTTACGTAACTTCTCCATGTAATGATGAATATTTTGTTTGATAGTCAATGAGGAATTTGGAATAGTAATTTGAATAGTTACCCATGGATAAATTTTGTAAAAAATTATAAATCCATATGTTTTCATGTGAGGTTGTCGTGTGATGTTACAATAATGATCAACAAAGGTTATTTCCAGCTAGAAAAAAAAACGATTCCTTGTTTCAATATGTAATATAATATTCTCCAAACAGTGAATGGAAGGTCCTAGAGGGACTATGTCCCACTCACACACTGGAAAAATAATAACTTATTGTATTGAATAGAAAATTGGAAGTAAATGACTAATAAATTGTAAACAGGGTTGCATGTCAAGACTATAAAATAAAAACTGCAAGCCGAAAACAAAAAATAATGTGAAAAGCTGAAGAAAACTTGAAATAGGAAATTCACCACAAGAATCTATCGACAACACTACGCCAATGCATTCAATTAAATGACAAATTTTATTTCATCTTATAACATGAAAAAATAGGTTGAAACCCCGAAAAAAGGATTCCTCATAAAAACTGTAATAATAGGAAGAGTTGTAATCGATATAAATTTTTCATAGTAATAACCATTTCGAAACAAAATATGGTATTCATAATTAAAGGGTTCGAAACATCATAACCATTAACCAATACTTATAATTATTAAAAGGTGAAACAATTAAAAAAATGCATATATTAAGCATGTTTCATGGTAATATAATTGCTTATCGGTGACATAAAATTTGCAAGGCCGATTATTAAAAATGTATTCACTACAGTGAATTCAAAAAATCCATAAACATCAATTTTTTTCTCTGATATTGAATAAAATCAGAACCCTAACTATATAAGACTATCATAAAACACCTAGTAAATTGTTTTGGTCCGAACGACCATCACTATAAATCACATAAATAAAATGACAAAGGAAATTTATGTTTGAGCCTGACAAGAGACATAAATTAACTGGAATGTGTTCCAATAAAACAAAATTAAATTGTTACGTAAAGAACCTTGGAAAAAACCTAAGCCTATCATGAATCCCAAAATGCCCAAGCTATGGATGGCAAAGTCTGTATAGCGAACCTAGTAACATAGGCAAAATAGTTGTCAGTAAAATGTAAATGAGCAAGAATGCATGCATTCCAAAGATAATAAGAACTTATTCGACACCCCGGAAATTAGTTTTGTGGCTACAATCTCATGGAAAATACGACCGGTGACTCGAACAACCTTAAACAGCTTAATATTATAGAAACCATCGAGCAAAAGATTTGAAATAATTTTGTTAAAATTATTTGAGACCGAGGACTATATTACCTTAATTTTGGTCAGAAATTAGCATTGTGATAATCTGCAAGTGAATTCTAAGCTCTAAGAGTATTAAATGAGTGGAGGATAATTTTCCATCGTTACTAGTAGAACCTAATGCAACGACTATACAATGAGGCATCACCAGATCCCTAGCTCCCAACACTTGTAGGCAAGGATTAATCTCAATATTTGTAACCCTATGTCCTTGAAAAAAACAAACCAAACTGTAATGAGTTGTAGAAAAACCAAAGAATTCTACCTGGGTGGTCAACACCATGGCTTGAACAAAAGCATTAAACAAAACAAAGAGTCAGAGTTTGAAACACTGGAGCAGAGCTCTGTCAGACGTGCAGAGGGTGTGAATGAGGTTTGAATGCGGCAAGGGAGAGTGTGGTTACACCCCATAACCAACCTTATTCAGGATGAGTCATCGGATCCCAAAACATAGAAATCTAGGGTCAGATCTATTACCACTTCACAGTGGTGAGTACGACCCACGAGACATAGAATAATCCAAAACATGGGTGCATAGAAATTTGAATATATCTGAGCTAGGAACATAGTCTAAGGTAACAATATTATATATTAATTCATAACAAAAGTAAAATATCAAACTTAACGGTTGAAAATTATATAATTTTCAACAATATAGTATCGGTTAACCCTATTATATTTCGCATGGTAATAAAAAATACAAAGTTTAACTTGAGGATAAGTGTGTGTTTTTGTATAGGTTTCTCTAGTATAAATAAGAATCCATATGGTATAAATTTTATCCTTATTCAACATGTTATCACTCTGAAATTTCCAAAGGTTGTTCAAAGTGTTAAAAATAAATATCAGAGGTAACTACAAACCACTTTTGGAGCTTAGGATCTAGCCTTCCTAAACTCAGAGAGGGCTCTCTCTTTATGATTTAACTTTGTTTCTTTAATTGATTTTAGGTTATTTATGTATGATTAATTTGGATTGGATTTGATTTGTTGGTGGAATTAATGATTTAGATGAATAGGTGCTTTTCCGTTTTCCATTAGGCTATGGACTCAAAATATTTTGAAAACATAACAAAATCAATTTATAAAGAAAGTGTTATAGGGAAAGGTAGGTGAGAAATATCAGATCTCAAGGCTGAATGATGAAGTGATTTTTCAATTAGGATCATGTAGAAATTAAGAATTCGTTAAACCAAATAATGAATAAGGATGAAGGAAGCCAATCGAGATCAGATGGAAATTAAGAATTCTCTAAACCGGATATCAGAAAAAAAACATAGAAATGTATAACAGTTCAAAGTAGAGTGTAATGTTTAAGCAAATTCTGCAGTAAAACTCGTGTTATAAAATTTAAATTCAGAACACATATAAGTTTATGGAATACTTAGAAAGAGAACATGAACAATTGAAATTTATACTTCACTAAGATAGCTCAACACATGAATCATGTAAAGAAGTTTCTTTATAACTTGTTTTATCTGTCAATTGGAAGTTGGTACAATGACCCTCAAGAAATAGATAAGTTAGCTACAGAAATTTTTAGAAATCCACACTTGATACTTCGAATGATGAAGTATTTATACAAACTTTACAAAAAATATCTTGTCAACTGACTAGGATTTATTCTAAGAAAATAAAATATCTGTATGCAAAAAGATAGTGGCACCTTTCAACTGACTGATATCTGGCCATGTTTCTCTAATTGTTGTTATATGTATTTTTCTTTCATCTGTACGTTATTTCACCTATAATTTTGATTTTTATCATCCTGCAATAAATCTCATCCATTTCTATGTATTTAGTAAAAGTGTGTTTTACTAAAAAGATATGTTTAACTTCATGAAAAATAAAAACTGTGTCCTCAAGAGCATTTTTTATGAGCTTTGTTGTTGCTGGTGTAGATATTGGTGCTTCGGGTTCTGTTAATCACCTGCAACATAAAACAACCTGTGAATTTAAAAAAAAAAAACCGAGGGAGATATGGTGTTTCAGTCTTTTCACAAGTCCACAGAGGTAGGGAAATAATGGAATCGCGGGGAGGTTTTATATTTTTGAAAACCAGGGTTTATCGCATGGCGCGAGAGTTTTATTATTTTTCAAATTTGAGTGGTTTATCGCATGGTTTGGAAGTGCTTTTGTCGTTTATCGCATAGCGCGGGAGTGGTTTATCGCATGGCGCAAGGTGGTTTAGTGGTTTGGGAATGGGGGGGTGCGATAAAACATGGAGGCGATGCGTGTCAGGGGAGTGGGTGGAAAAAATATCTTATTTCACAACCCCCCCACCCCCTTGGTTTTAAACATCGGGCATCAGGGGATGTGAAATGGCTTATGGAACATTCGATTTACTTTGTGGCAATCTGACGGCTGGCGAAGTTGTGGATTTTCAAAGGATGTGGGGTTGGAGAAAAAAAACATTATACGGAAGGGTTAAATGAAAGTGGCATTGTGAAATACATTAAGTGGCGGGGGGGGGTTAAATGAAGTGGGGCCCAATTAATATTTTTCACTTTTTAAACCATTAAAAGTGGGTTTTTTGCTTTTTCATGAAAATACAAAGTTTAATCAAGCAGAGTTTTTAAAGGGGAAAAGGGTTAGGATAAGGGGAAATGAAGAGGGAAAGGATTTTTAGCAAGGGGAAAGGGATTTTTAAAGGGAAAAGGTAGTTAGAAAAGGTTTTTGAGGTTTTAAGAAGGGAAAATGTTAAGGGATGGGGATTTTTTAGAACTAGGAAGGGGAAATCAATTTCCAAGAGAGGAAAAGGGTTAGGATAAGGAGAAGGTGTTAGAAAATGTTTTTGATAATGAATAAGCATAATGATGCTTATAGAAATTTTTTGAAATTATTCTACCTGCCCTTTATTCATGCTAACCTTTTTTCTTTCCTTTATTGGGTGCATTTGAGCTTGTTGACCCTTTCATTTTCTTTTGATAAGAAAATTAAATGATTTTTAACCTTATATCTTCCAATGGCTCAGATTAAATTTTGAGCTCATTTTTATTCTCTACCTAACTACTGATCTGCCAAGATTAAATGGTTGGTTCAGATCTTTATTCACTAACTATCATAACATAAAATTCAAAGGCATGAATTACCGAAGTTCGATTGCATGATCATCATGAATTGTGGCATTTTGAACAAGTTGCACACAATTTATTTGCAAAAGTGAAGTAAACTAAGAGTAGTGGCATTTGAATGTGAAACACTTTTAGAATTTATTTTTCTTCTTTTTATGGGGTTCACATTTTATATCTTTTTTATCTTTCTTTCTTTTGGTCCTTTGATTATTCTTTTAGTACATACCCTCTTTTCATTTTTTAATATGGAAAACATTTGCAGAAATGCAAAGGTATATAAAATATTACAAGACTTAACATAGCCAATTCAAAATTATGATCACTATTATTATAGGAACCTAACATAGCAATCATAAGTGAGGTATTAGACGAGCTTCATTCTCTTCATCGCCCCATTGGATCATTGCTAACCAAAAATGTAGACTAGGATGCTCCTAATTTCAAGCGGAAGTCCAACGCCAACAACAACACCAACTTGAACCAGTGGCCAAAGCTAAGGGAAAACAAACGAAGCTTGCAGGTGACCCGGGTTTGGAGGTGAGAGACTATTTATAGATGTATTCTTTTATTTTTAAAAGTTTGTTTGTCCATAATTGAGATATGGTTCAGTTGTTTGTGACCATAATTGACATATAGTTCAATTGTTTGTGATGAACAGAGTTAGGACGGGAGTTATTTTATTCTATTCTTAAACTCATTGGTCCGTCGAGATGTTTTGTCAGACAATGATTATTAAAGGGTTTTGTTTTGAGTATAACTACAAATTTTGCAGGAATAAACCATGAGAGATATATTTTCATATTTCCAAGACAAGAAGTAAGAGGTCAACCCCGAGGATTAATTATCAAGAACAATACTACCTTGTAATGGAAATAATACTACAAAAAATGCTTGATAGATGAGCCAACACCACTCATACAATTTGTAGAAGGTCATGAGTATTCTTATAGCTTGAGTTAAAGGCCTTCTTGCATGATGTAAAAAGTGATTTTCTAGCACCAAAACATCCTCAACTTCTTAGTTGATGTCCACAATAATCTTCTTCAGTTATCTGAATGTATGGTTCAATTGCCTCTTTTGGAAAGAGGGAACCGTCTCTTAGTGTTGGGGTTGCTTCTGGAAGTGTTGAAGGTTGAACCATGATGTTACACAGTAATTTGTCACCATCCCTACCATTCCCCGTCCCGCACAATGGAGGACCCATTTTGTGACCTGTGAACATTGTCATGCCTTGAAATCATCATCAATGCACTCCTCTAAACATGAGCTTCAATTTCCCTAAAGACATCTCCTTGCAAAAAACCATGAAAACATCTCCTTTTTCATTGGCGCGGGCAGACAGTTCATCACTCGCGCCAATGGGGAAAATCCTACAAAGAGGCCGCGCCAACTGGCGCTCTGTCCCAGAGCAGCAGTCGCGCCAGCCAATTTAAGGAGTGTTTTTTAAATAAAGATGGCGGAATTTGTGTTTCAACAAACTCAGAAACCATTGCCTATCTTGAGTTGGGAGGTTTGGCTGTGGGAGTTCCATGGAAGGGAAGTGGTTTGCCACCTCTCATGGAACCTTCCTTGATGATAGGGCCAATCCCACCATAATAGGGATCCCAACTCCCTCCTTCCCCATCTATAAAAGCTTGCTCATTGCCATTGCAAGCTAGTCTTGAAGTGCCTAAGCTTTGAATCTCCAAATTCCTAAGAGCCTTTGTGCTGTAAGAGCCCTCTTTCTTCCCTTAAGGCCGACTCAAGTAAGGAGACTATCGTCGAGAGACTCTAGAGAGGTTTGCCCTTTCCCTGGCGAGCTTTGCGAGACGTGAATGACTGGGGACCCTTCCGAAGGAGACCGCGGCGTCAGAACATTGGTTGTACTCTCTTTCGATTGTTATTTAATGAATGATTACGGTTATGGTTCCACTCTATTTTCACTTATGTTAATATGAGTTATATCCTTTCTGACTGATATATAGTTGCGTATTCTGGATTTTAGGCTTGTATTCGTGTTATTTCTTGCATGTGCAGGTGTCCATCCACGGAGATCGTGGGAGGATCGTGATCTGCCGAGGCTGAGGAATGGGAACGATCTCTTCTACGGATCATAGCATTGGACTCCAGGTAGGCCTCCATCTTTGGTCTTTTATTCGTAACTAGGAACTTGCGCTGTAACATTTGATGATTGTTGCTAGACCCCTGCTGGGCTAGTAGGGATCGCCTCTGTCCGCAGAGGGGATTTACCTCCTCAACAATTTGGTGACCATACTGGGGATCGTCTAGTTTTCACTGTCTCGTTTAGATTGTCTTGTTTTGATTGTTTTATGATTTTCCTTGCTTGGTTAGCCTTCTGTGCTGGGTTCTTTTGCTGTTTATTGCTTCTTGGTTTGCTTAGTTTACATTGATCTGCTTCTGGAGTAGTTCTTTTTTGTTTTTGGCTGAGAAACTCGACTGGCGCGCTTTTTAGCCCGACAGTCACGCCAATTGGCGCATGTTGCTTTTGTATAGCCCACGCCAATTGCTTGCTGGCGCCAGTTGTAGCCTTACAGTCGCGCCACTCCTGTAGGGTATTTGAGTTTGCTCAGCTTTGAGCTCTCTAGGTCTGGTCAGTGTTTTTCTTCTTGATTTTCTGACTACCTGAGTGTGTTGGGGTCCTGTTTGACTAGGAATCTGCCTTCGTCCTTTGGTTGTTTTCTTTTATCTATCGATTTCACGTTTTAAGCCCTGGGGCATCTAGTGGCTTTGTGTATCGAGCCCTCCTTGGGAGTTTTGGTGTTACGTTTATCCAGTCAACTCTCTGATTGCTCCTCCGCATCATTTTAGTAGTTGTTCACTGTTTTGTTGCTATTTTTGGGTGATTGCTCATTTCTTCATTCAAATTTCGTTTGGTCTTGCTTTGGGCCTAGATCACATGGTCCATTGGAGCCTTTGAGTCTTTTTCTTGGTTTTGAGAGACTTTGGTCGATTTGAGATCTGATTTCTTGTGTCATTGAGTGAAATTTGTTCGTTTTGCTCTCTCAATATCGTTTCTCAAGTTGTTCCATTTGTTTTCGGTTTGTTTAGTGCATCTAGCTATCAAACATTGAAAATTATTAAAAAAAAATCTCTTTTGCTTTTGGTTGATTAGTGCAAATTGAAATTTTTCGATTTTACTAGTAATTAGTGATTGGAACGAAAATTTTCGATTTCATTAGTTGCATTAGAGATCTCATTGTTTGTCTTCCGATCATTTTGTTTGTGTAAAGACTCTCAACTCTTCTGTAGCTAGTTTTCATCGAACGAAATGGTGTATTGTGGCATGTAGCTTTGCATTTAGGAGTTTTTGAAACAACACATTCGTTAGGGCCTAAAAACTGAAACCTAATTGAAGATCAACTTTAAAATCTATTCAATTAACCTAAGGCAGCATTGAAATCTAACGAAACACATTTAGAGGTCTAGGCTAGAGACGTGTTCCGGCGTCTTTAAACCTAGCAGCTGTCGTTCGCCTTTTGGCTTTAGACAACGCTAGTACGGACTTGTGCTCCTCGTACCGTCGCGTATATAAAGGGAGACCCCTCTAGGTTTTCAATCCTTTATCCACAGGAAGCCGAGTCTGCCGCCCTATACCCGTGATACACCGAACACAACATTCGAGGAGATTGCCTGCACGTACGGAAAGTCCTTGGTTGATTTCTTTTTCATTATTAAAACCAAGGTGTATATTGCAGTTCATGGTTATTTGGTACACCCTTTGTGCCTAGTATTCCTGAGCAGTCATTTGGTCTTTTCTGACTCCCTAAATTTGAAAAGACCGTTAAGCGCTTGTCCTTTCATGCTTGTGTCAAATCTGAAAGAGATAGAGTCATCTTTTATCGTTTCTCGACTCTTAAAACATGAAACGGTGAAGTTTCTTATTTTTTCAATATGGTAAAAATTAATCACCCATGATTATACGCCCTGTTAGATATTGCTTGTTGACCGTTTGATCGTGTGTCTTGACTCTTTTTCAGCCCGTGTGTGTGTTTGCTTCTTTTTCTCTGGTCGTTTGCCACAGTGGCGGAACCTTCGGTTTCGTCTACTAGTAGTCCTTACACGGACGATTCTTCAGAGGCTTCCCAGTCCTCTGCTAAACCGCAACAGCCTATTGTTTCCGAGTTTCCTGACGGGGGACCGGTTCTTGCTGAGAAACCCTTTGGAGGACCAGTTGAGTTCAATTTGCCCTTTTCGGACCCTGTGTCTAAATTGAGATTAGGAGCTGATTTCCTTTCTCTTACATCAGGTTCGCCTTTTGTTGCTGCTGTATTTCCTCCTAGTCCTCGCCGGCTCTTGCGAGATTTAACGGCAGGATCAACCATGAGTGATTCTGGTGAGGAAATCCCAACGTCTAGTGAAGACTATCAGCTCTTCCCACGAAGATTGTTTCAGGGAGACAACTCTGAGCTGGCTGACATGTCAACAGCCAGTCCCTCGTTACCATAGGGATACAGATCTTTGGGTCAGATCATTTCCGCCGCAGCGTCTATGGGAGTGTCAGCTCCTTCTCCGAGGCCAGCAGCTACTACGCCCGGGGTGTCTCCTCAGACGCCTGTTACTTCTGTTCCCGTCTGGCCCACTGTCTGTGTGGCCGCCTCTTCTCCTGTTGTCACAGCATCTGCTGCAAGGGCTGTGTCAACTCCTGAAGATGTTTATCTAGCGACTGCTATACCGGAGAACATCTCTCCGGAGGAGTATCGGTTGTCTTTGCAACAGCCGAACGCCGAGGTTAGACCATCCTCCCAAGATCCTAACCGCTCTTACTTTTCGCACTATGCACAGGATGGTACTCCCGTGTATGCTTTCCCAGGTCAGTATGATGAGCACGGGAGATTTTACGTCTACCCGCTCCTGAGGCTTACCTCTATGCTCAAGGTTTACCTTATAACCAGGCTTATAACCCGCAAGGACAGCCTTTCCAAGGCCAACCTGCAAGCCAACCTGGCTATCTTTATGATCCACAGGGGCAGCCCATGCAAGGCTATCCTGTCGGCCAACAAGGGCCATCATACGGTCCACAAGGACAGTATTATAGCCCTTCCAGCAACCTGTTCAGCCTCAGCCGGGGTATCAACCGGGACCGGTCTATGGTCCTGGGGGGAAAATTCAGCCTTCTTTACCGATGCAACCGCAGTATCCTGTTGTTTCTAACGTTGCATATCAGTTAGGACCATCTTATGGTTCCGCTTCGGGTCAAACCGGTTTTCAGCAGGCACCTGGCCCTGTTCCACCACCAGGCCAACCAGCCCATCCGGTACAACCTGGTGTTCCACCTCCAGGCCAACCGGCCCATCTGGTACAACTTGGGGCTCATTCACAACCAGGCCAGCCTGCTCAACCGGCGCCACCTGTCTATCTGGGTCAACTTGTTCATTCAGGGCAGCCCTCTCAATCGGGTCAACCTGTTCACTCAGGGCAGCCTGCTCATTCTATTAACCCTGCTCAGCAGCCGACTCATTCAATGCCGCAGCCAAATCAACAGCTGCGCCCTACTTATCAGGCTCCGCAAGGTTCCACTTTTCAGCAGCCTACTCATCCTCAGGGTGGTTATTATCCACATGGTCAATCTCAACCGAATTATAACCACCCCAGAGGCTCTCAGTATTATCCTCCTCCACCCGGTTTTACCTATACTCAGCAGCCAAATCCAAATGCTGCTTACACCAGGCCGACGTATAATCAAGGCCCCTACCCTGGTTATCAGGCCCAACACTCTGGTTACCAGCATCCAAATCAGTCTGGTTATACGACCTACACCCCCTACGGTCAGAATCCTATGGGACAGAACCCATGGGGGCAAGGATATTCAACACCATTGTGGAGTATAGGTAATGGTCCTCATCCTGGGTCTAGCATGCCAGTCAATCCGCCATTGCCTTTCCTGGCCACCTTGGAGTTGCCGGATGTTTCAAAGTTGACCAATGATCCGATTTTACATAATCCATATTGGCCTCCGGTTCCCACCAAGATACCAGGTGATTGCCCCAAGTTTGAGGGAAAAGCTGGGGAGGACCCCCAGGCGCATGTGATGACGTATCATCTTTGGTGTTCGTCTAACACTTGGGTCGACGATTCGATTCGCCTGCGCCTCTTCCAGTGTACTTTAACTGGAGCTGCTGCTAAGTGGTACATAGAGTTATCCCGTGGCATTTTCCAAGATTTCAATTCTTTAGCCATGGCTTTCCTCACGCACTTTCAGTTACTGGTTCGTTATGAAGCCGGGACGCACCTCCTGACTTCTCTGAAGCAGGATAAAGCCACTCACATCTCTGATCACATTCATGAGTGGCGGCGCCATCGTAGACTGATCAAGTTTCACATACCTGATCAGATACTGACTCACTGGTTCACCACCTCCTTTATGAATAAAATCGCTTAGGATATCGCGATGGGAGCGTGTGTGACGGAGGAACAAGCCATTGTGCGTGCCCAATATCTGGATCTTGTATATTCTCAGTCTGGCACGCTTTATGATATCTTGCCTAATGCCCCGCGGTCCGGAACCTCTAAGGCTCCGCCTACCCCCGCGGTGGATGGTGTCATTGGTTCTGTCTCTCAGAATTCGAAGAAATCTTCAAATGGGAAGCAGAAGTCTAATTCTTCCAACAATGCTCCTGCTAATCCCGCCCCCTCCGATTCTGGTAAAACCGCGGAAGTGAATGCCGTTCAAGCCAATCATACGGAGAAAACTTCCAAGGGGAAAAAGAAGGGCAAAGGCAAATCTAAATCTGATGCCCCGAAGCAAGAATCTAAATCTCGCACTGAGGATGGCTCTCAGCGTAAACCGAAGTACCCTTGCCTCATTTGTGAAGGGGACCATTATACTAAGGATTGTCCACGACGATCCGAGGTTAGTCAACTTCTCAAGGGCCCTAAAGGGACTCCGGTTGTTCTAAAAGAGCCATTTCCATCTCAGCAGACCCAAATGGTCGAACAGCCGTCACCATCTGCACCATTTGGGTCTCAAGTTTTCATGATGAAGAGTGTTGCACCTATCTCTGTCGCTACGCGGTCGAAGGATTACAACGAATCGTGACAGGCACCTGGGAAGGCAGTTGCGGATGGACCGCCTCCCCTACCTGCCTCCGGTTCGTTGGAAATCGAGAAGCCTACTCCTGAGCCCGTTGTGAAGCCACCTTCTAAAGGTGTCCTTCGAAGATCTTCTTATAATCCGAATGCTCGTGCTGCTCAACATTACAACATTGTTGAGGATTTGGCATAGGCGTCGTCTGCCATGTCTACACTAGAAGTTCTTCAAAGTTGTCCTTCGCAACGGAAGGCTTTACTGTCTGCGATCGGGGGCATTGATCCCGCCGACTCGAGTCTTCTCACCTTTGATTTAGAGAATTTCACTCCCCGGCTTCCACATCAAATCGCTCTTATTATTCAAGTCGGGATTAACGGTCTGAACATTCATAGCGCAGTCGTGGATGAAGGTGCATCTACCTGCGTTATGTCCTCCGCTTGCTGGAAGGCCATCGGCTCTCCAACCCTTTCGTCATCTCCCAATGCCCTTGAGGCATTTGATGGTCGGGAATCCAAACCCCTGGGTGTTCTTGAGAGTCTAGCGATCACATTACAGGGGAAGACTGTCAACGTGGAAGTGGAAGTGGTTGACGCTAAACTCAACTACAATATACTTCTTGGCCGCAGCTGGACTCATGCCATGCTCTGCGTGCCGTCCACCGTCTTTCGATTCCTTAAGTTCCCTCACGAGGGCAAAATTGTCACGGTGGATCAGTTGTCATTTTTCACCTCTACCTCTGAGAACAACGTGCCATACGTGGATCAGATTCTGAATCCCCCCGACAGTGTGGGACCTGGTCTCTTCAAAGACCCGGTCCTCATGGGTATTTTTCCCGCACCACCACCGCACACTGCTCAAGTCAACATGATGTCCAGGTCCGATGACCCCTGGCTTATTCCTACGCCTGAGCGGGTGTTTGAGTTTGGAGAATCAATGCCCTTGACGCCAGTAGAGATCAGCTACTGTGAAATTTTTGCCGCATCTAATCCTCCGCCTCCTCAGCATGCTCCTTTGAGCATGGCTCTCGACGTCTACTCTCAATCCCCCTGGCTTGGTCAGGCTGATTCACCTGATCCTCTCAAAGAGACTTTTCCTTCCGATGAGGCCATCATTGAAACTATGTCTCTCGAGGAGCTGCTTTGGGGCGATGGACATCATCGCTCCTCTTTTATGCCTAGCCTGGGGGCAATGACTGACTGTCTGGAGCGTTATGCTACTCAGGTTCCTACCCCTCTTCAAACGCCCATTTTGACGCACGAGGTTTTTTCGGAGGGTAACCTGAGTAACATTACTCAAACCATCCCGATCAACATCTCCATTAAACCAGGGATCGTTGAGAATATTCATGTGGGTGTGACTTGTTCTCCCGATGAGATTCAAGTCTATACTGAGCTTTTTAAGGAATTCAGAGATGTTTTCGCGTGGTCCTACGAGGAAATGCCGGGGATTGATCCCAGTATCGTAGTGCATGAGATTCCAACCTATCCAGGTGCGAAACCCGTGCGCCAACGCTTACGCCCCATGCATCCTCGGAAAGCTGCCGCCATCAAGGCAGAAGTTGAAAAACTTCTGAACGCGGGTTTTATTTATCCCATCCCCCTCACAGAATGGGTGTCTAACATTGTCCCTGTCGATAAAAAGCAGGGTACGATTAGAGTCTGTGTTGATTATCACGACATCAATCGCGCCTGTCCAAAGGATAATTATCCCACTCCGTTTATAGACCAGATCATCGACGAATGTGCCAGAAGTGAGATCTATTCCTTAATGGACGGTTTCTCAGGATATAATCAGATCAATATTGCACCTAAGGATCAACACAAGACCACATTCATCTGTCCGTGGGGTACTTTCGCATATAAAAATCTCCCATTTGGCTTGAAGAACGTTGGAGCCACTTTTCAGCGTGCGATGTCCTACGCTTTTCATGACATTCGCCATATCGTTCAGCCTTATCTGGACGACTTGCCAGCCCATTCGGCTAAGCGAGAGGACCATCTGGAGCATCTCCACCAGATCTTTCTTCGTTGCAGGCTCTACAACATCAGGCTCAATCCTCATAAATGCGTCTTCTGCGTTGATTCTGGCCGTCTTTTAGGATTCATAGTCTCGAAAGACGGAATTCGCCTTGACCCTTTAAAGGTCGAGGCCATCATAAATCTCCCATCACCCTCCTCCCTATATCAGTAACAGAGTCCTTAAGGGAAAGCGAACTTTCTTCGGCGCTTTATCCCGAATTATGCTGAGGTGGCCAAAGGATTCACTCGTTTATTAAAGTAGAACGTTCCCTTCCATTGGGACGAAATCGCTCAACAATCCTTTGAGAAGCTGAAGACGTTGCTTGTCAGTGCTCCGTTGCTTCGTCCTCCAGACTACCACTGTGACTTCACTTTATATCTAGCCGCCACATTTAGCACCATAGCCATGGTCTTGGTGCAGAATGACGATGACGGTGATGAACATGTTGTTTATTATCTGTCACGGAACCTTCTCGATCCAGAAACGCGTTATGCTCATGTCGAGAAGTTGGCATTAACAGCAGTACACGCTGTACAGCGCTTTCGCCATTACATCCTTTTGCGTACGATAACAGTGGTTTCAGACTGCAACCCTATGATGTATATTCTCTCTAGACAATTACTGGGGGGCAAGTACTCCAAATGGATTGTGATCCTGCAGGAGTTTGACTTAGAGTTCACTACCGCTAAGTCAACTAAATCACTGGTCTTCGCGGATCTGATATGCTCTCTCCCTACAGACTCTGCTCCCTCACACTCTGAAGACCATATACCGGACGAAACGCTTTTCCTCATCAGTACTCGTGACCCTTGGTACGGTGACATAATAGTGTATCTTCAGACCTCGACGTTTCGGTCTGAGTTGGATAAAGCTGCCCGTCGTCGGATTCGGCACCAGTCCCAGCCCTACCGTATAGTAGGAGATACCTTATACCGCATTGGAGTAGATTCGGTGCTCCGGCAATGCCTAACCTTGGAAGAGGCTGAAAAGGTCCTAAATGACTGCCACAGTGGCGCCTGTGGTGGACATATGTCCGGGTATGCTACTGCCTAGAAGATTCTGCGAGCAGGTTATTTCTAGCCTTCCATATTCAAATACTGTATCACTGCAATCTGTAAATGTCATGCGTGCCAGATATTTCAGCGCAAGATGTGCGCACCACCTTTACCCTTGCATCCCGTTATTACCGTCAGCCCTTTTGCGAAATGGGGCGTGGATTTTATGACGTGTAACCCTCACTCGGCCAGGGGGCATGCGTATATAATTGTCGTCTTCGACTACTTCACCAAGTGGGCCGAGGCGATGCCTACACTAGCTGCTGACGGGAAAACGGCTGTTCAATTTATATTCAACCACGTTATTGCACGGTTCGAGGTTCCTCAAGCCATCGTCACTGATCACGATACTCATTTCCAAGATTATATGATGGCGGAGCTGACTTCAAAGTTGGGCTTGCGTCACGACAGCTCAACACCATATTACCCTCAGGCGAATGGTCAGGTTGAAGCAGTGAACAAGGTTTTGGTCACTATGCTTCAGCGAACAGTTGGTATTCACAAATCCAATTGGCATCTCCAACTGTTCTCAGCTCTCTGGGCATACCGAACATCTGCAAAGAGTGCAACTTGGTTCACACCATTTCAATTGGTGTATGGTCTGGAAGCAACTCTTCCGGTTGAATGCGAGATTCCTTCGTTGAAATTAGCTGTGGAACTTTTACCTAATACTTCTGCTGAGGAAGAAATTCTTCTGTATCTGGAACGGTTAGATGAAACCCGTCGTCTGGCTGCTTTGGTTATCGAAGCACAAAAGAAGAGGGTCAAAACTCATTTTGATCAATCTGTTTCTCCTCATTCCTTTATCGAAGGAGACCTCGTCCTCCTATACGATCAAGCACATGACAAGCTTGGAGCCGGTAAGTTCCAGCCTATGTGGCATGGGCCCTATATAGTAAAATGCATTTTGAAAAATGGGGCTTATGAGCTTATAGATTATGAAGGAGTTCCGCTGGCGCAGCCCAGAAATGGGCTGTACCTTAAAAAGTACTATGCCTGAAGTGATTTCTTGGTGTGGTGTGTGTACATAGGTGTGTGTTTTTCATTTGTGTGCATGTATGGTGTGGTGTGCCTTGTAAACATCTTTCTGCTGATCGGGTCTTCCTGGTTGTGCAGATGTCTATTCATCCATTTGTTGGTTTCGCGGATGGTGCCTCCCGCAGTACCAGGAATCTGTCTTCAGCAGCCTGGGTAATCTATGATCCTTCTGGTGAGTTGGTCAACCTGCAAGGAGTGTGTCTAGGACGTGCTACGAACAATATCGCGGAATATAGTGATGTGTTAGAATTATTAACCGAGGCAGTAAACCTTGGTATCCGTGAATTTATCGTGTATCTAGATTCGCAACTTGTAGTATTACAACTGAACGGACACTATTCGATAAGGAACCTGTCCATTTTACGTCTGTATCTGCGTATTCGATTACTAGAAAGGAATTTTGACTACATTACATATCATCATATATTCAGGCATTTGAATACATTAACAGATGCAGTAGCAAATTTGGTATTAGACAGACATTTGCGCAATTTTTAAATCATCATCACATGTAAAGAAAGATCCATCCAGAAATAGATATGCATATATATATAGATATCGAAATGTTTACATAGAGTGTGTCACATAAAGTCAAAATATACATAATCGTCTTAAGTACATCCGGAGACGATACGTCTCTCAAAAATAGGTGTGGTATAATCCCTAAAAGCTAATCCGCATGGTGCTCATGATAGCATGTAACTGCACGCACTAAGCGTCTCAGGATTCGGTGGATCCCACTTGGAACTCCCACCGTATGACGCTGGTACGCCATCGGTACGTCCGCCAGCCGAGCATAGTCCGGGATCCCTTGGGCAACGCCCTCGAGATTCTGGATCAACTCCTCTCCTCCTATGCCCTCTCCCTGAGGATCAGGGGCGAGATGAGTCCTCCGTGAGATTGGAGACATCCCAGCTGGTCTCTCAGGTCCCACATCTGCATCCATATATAAAATGTGTTAGGACGAATGTGTATTAACAAAAAAACATAAAACATAAAAATCAAAAACATGAGGTCTTACCCAACTCCTCGTCCCAGTCATCTCCTTCTGGCAGTGGGAGATCTGGGTCTCCGGTGAAGTCAGTTCCTGCATATGGCCAGTCCTCCACTACAATCAACTGGCGCCGTAACCACCTAAAAAACTCCGGCCTCTAGGACATCTGTTGGCCGCCTCCAGCTCTGGGCATTAGTGCTACCCAGCGAGCCATTCGTGGCTCTCGTGGTATCAGATCCACTACTATGGCCCCTTGGCCCTGGAAGATTGGTAAGCGTTCCAGAATGAACGATACCAGGATGGAGCCATAGCCAAACTGTTTCAGTTTAGCTTGCTTGCATTTTGTGAGTTGTCTCTTCATGTTTATTGTTACTGCTATTGCCCAGTTAAACAGTAAGGGACTCATGCATTCCGCAGCCAGCAGAGTTGGGCCTTTTTGACCTCGTGTGGTGCCTGTGACCCTGTAGCCCGTGTGATGGTATGTAGGAAAACTCTCAATGCCAGATCGGGGATAGTGTGGATATCCACCTTTTTGCTCCCTGATCCCATTTGTGCTCCTTGGCACACTCGTGCCATCACTTCTTCCATCTTCTCGCCAGATGGTCTGCTCCCAGTCAGGATGGGTATTGGGCCTCTGCGAGACAATTCGGTGATGAAATACACATCAGAAACCTCCAGCTCCAATACCTGATCTCGCAACTTGAACACTTGTTCATGTTCATCCCAAATACTGATCAAATACTGGAGGAGCTCGGGCTGAGCTCGTAGATAGGGTGTAAGGAAGAACTTCTTTAGCCCACAGTTTCTGAGGGCATTCATGCAAGCCTCACTTTCTATGGCCTATTCATCCTCTTCTCCATGCTCTCGTTCTTTCCACTCAATCACCATTTTGCTTGATTTCCTGCATCCACATGGTCATTAACCCTTAATTAGATCTCTGGTAGGCTTCAAATTTCATTCAATTTGGTTAAAATCTCAAATTTTTAGGCGGAATTTTAGGTTCGGCCGCTGGCGCGGCTGTTTTGTGAACAGTCGTGCCACGTGGCGCGAGCCCTTTGCATAAAAAATCCCATTGGCGTGGGTCCGTGCCCGATACCCGCGCCAATGAGCGCGGCCCTAAAAATTCAAAGAGTGGCCACAGGGGGCTGATACATAAGGGAAAACTATTAAAAAATGGATTGAAATGAAGTACATGGAAGCGCCTCTTACCTGTACCAGACGAGAATCTGAATGGTCAACCGGATCTGTCGCAATCGCCATCAGAAGTTTGCACTCCAAATGGACCACTACTGCTTTTTACCAAGGTAAATCATAAATGTAATTTTATTTTTACCATTTTGGCATATTTATAACTTTTTGACATAAAATGAGTTTTAAAAGTTATTTTTATCGAATATTTTAATATGTTATGTCGAAAATGGGTTTTACGCTTGCTTAGGTATGTGCAGCAGCAGGTTTTTGCGACTTTAACGATGGAAAAGAGTTGTATTTTATACTTTTTCGGACTCGGTAAATACACGAAAAAGTCACTTTGGAGTCATCTTTCAGCTCTTTTCTGACTCTCTAAACATGAAAATATTGCCGAGGCCCTTGTCGTTTCGATCTCGTTAAAATGGACACGAATCGACATCTACCCAGTATACGTTTACCCCTTTTTCGGGCTGGGATGATTGATTACGAAAAAGGAATACCCTAGCCTATCACGACTACGAGGTTTTCTTAGATATTGTTTTCTACCTTTTCAGATCTGAGGAACTATTTACGAAAAGGGACCTGTGGAGTTTACTTTTCTGCTGTCTTTTCAAACTCTCTAAACATGAAAAGACGCCGAGTTCTCCCTTTGTCAGACTCTTTAAACCCTGATGACATCGGATCCAGTAGAAATGACGTTCTCGGAGTTTCTCCTTCCTAGGACTCGTTAAATGCACTAGGATGGATTCGCCCGAAGGGCGGACTTATATTACAAGCATATGCTATCCCCTTCAAACTTTTTATCAAAAATAATTGGGGTACTCGCCAGAAATGGTGGGGGAAAAAATGGAACCATCATCGTTGTCGTCGGCAGTATGTCGCTCTTGAACATGGCACTTGTCTGCATTCGTGTCGGGTTGGGGACATCTCATCTCGTTTCTTCACTTTGCCACTGTGGGTTTGGATAATCCTTTTTGACCTCTCCTCTGCTCATTGCCTCGTCACCATGACCTCTGATCCGTTGATGTCAAATACTGCCAAGTCCACTGTCGTGCCGTTTATATGTTCAAGAGAAGTTTGCCTCTGCGAATATCAACCTTCCTCTGATTCTCATACGATCCTGATTCACAACAAAAACATCATGTTCCTCTGTCTCATGTCGATGATGTGGGAAACATTATGGCCCACCTTCGATCAAGGTCACTTCCTGTCGACTTCAGCTCATTATCCAGGAAGTTGATCTAGAGACTCCTTCATGGTACCTTGGAGCCTGCATGCCTCAATGGCAGGTTCGGCGCATTCAACCTGGGGTTTTCATTATTGGCCTCCGATCGAGTGATTCTATGGGTGTTCGACGCCAGCTCATTGATTCGTACGCCGTAGATTGTACCTGTAGTACCTTGAGGGCCATTATCATTATTGGTGGTTCCTCTCGCGTCTGTTAACGGCTCTCATCATTGGCTGGTAATCAGACGATGTTCTTGCATGTTCGACTTCAACTCACATATTTGCATGCTTGAACTCGTACTTTGTTTGGGTTGAGATGGAGCGCAAGACCCTGGATTGTGTCTGTTGTAATCCAAGCTGCGATTGTGGATTATTATCATTATGTACATGACTCACTGATTGGATGGCTGCGACCATACCTGAGTCTATTTATTTGATCCTCGCTGGATGGCTGCGCCCATACCCTGGATCTGGATTATAGTGTACTCTGTTTCGGATGGCTGCGCCCATACCGCATATACATCATGTACTTGAGATATCAGTTGTATTTTTTCTACGCAGGTTTTCCGACGGCGGGGCTTCAGTTGAACATGTTCTCGTAAAGCATTTCACCCCTCTCTCTCTCGGGCCTCATACTTTAAGGGGCATCTGTTACACAGTAATTTGTCACCGTCCCTACCATTCCCCGTCCCGCACAATGGAGGACCCATTTTGTGACCTGTGAACATTGTCATGCCTTGAAATCATCATCAATGCACTCCTCTAAACATGAGCTTCAATTTCCCTAAAGACATCTCCTTGCAAAAAATCATGAAAACATCTCCTTTTTCATTGGCGCGGGCAGACAGTTCATCACTCGCGCCAATGGGTAAAATTCTACAAAGAGGCCGCGCCAACTGGCGCTCTGTCCCAGAGCAGCAGTCGCGCCAGCCAATTTAAGGAGTGTTTTTTAAATAAATATGAAGGAAGTTGTGTTTCAACAAACTCAGAAACCATTGCCTATCTTGAGTTGGGAGGTTTGGCTGTGGGAGTTCCATGGAAGGGAAGTGGTTTGCCACCTCTCATGGAACCTTCCTTGATTATAGGGCCAATCCCACCATAATAGGGATCCCAACTCCCTCCTTCCCCATCTATAAAAGCTTGCTCATTGCCATTGCAAGCTAATCTTGAAGTGCCTAAGCTTTGAATCTCCAAATTCCTAAGACCCTTTGTGTTGTAAGAGCCCTCTTTCTTCCCTTAAGGCCGACTCAAGTAAGGAGACTATCGTCGAGAGACTCTAGAGAGGTTTTCTCTTTCCCTGGCGAGCTTTGCAAGACGTGAACGACTGGGGACCCTTCTGAAGGAGACCGCGGCATCAGAACATTGGTTATACTCTCTTTCGATTGTTATTTAATGAATGATTACGGTTATTGTTCCACTCTGTTTTCACTTATGTTAATAATGAGTTATATCCTTTCTGACTGATATATAGTTGCGTATTCTGGATTTTATGCTTGTATTCATGTTGTTTCTTGCATGTGCAGATGTCCATCCACGGAGATCGTGGGGGATCGTGATTTGCCAAGGCTGAGGAATGGGAACGCTCTCTTCTACGGATCATAGCATTGGACTCCAGGTAGGCCTCCATCTTTGGTCTTTTATTCGTAACTAGGAACTTGCGCTGTAACATTTGATGATTGTTGCTAGACCCCTGCTGGGCTAGTAGGGATCACCTCTGTCCGCAGAGGGGATTTACCTCCTCAACACATGATTTCCTCTGGTCTATGCCTCCGTTAACGTTTTTTATGGAAAAAATAGACCTCATTTCAAATAACATTGTGCCATCATCTGCTCAAGTTATTTCTGACACTGGAACATCTGATGTTGCAAGCCTGGAGGCCACAGCCTCACCACATAAACATCAATTTTGTTTCCCTAAACATCGTATGATTTTATTTAAAGGTTTAATGTTTTATTCCGTTGACATCAAACTTTTATTTTAACATATAATATAAAACCCGCATATGGCAAGATCTTTATCCTCGTTACTACCGAGGAAAAGTTGGCACGTCCTGGCAAATAAATGCTGAGGGTACTAGTTATTAAACCCATCGGAAAATTGTAATATTTTCCGTGATATATTGTGTTTTTTTATGGTATTTTCCAGTGATCTCCACCATGGAAATCAAGAAGATCGAAATTTGTCGATTAGGTGAGAGTTTGCACTGATAACCCTGCCATCCCTAGGCATTCACGGCTTATTGTCATTATGCCTGCACTGTGTAGCTCTTCCACTCTAAGGTTTTTCACTGCTGTGTCTTCGAGCTATGGCTCTGCCATCATTGAGATTTCACTAGGCTTGCGAGGTTTTTTCAAAGGTGTATCCCTCATGGTTTTGTATCCTAGTGGAGAGGAGTTTTCGTTATCATCTGTGATGAGTTCTGGACTAATTCGTCCACTATCGCTAATGCAACTCCTTCGGAAGTAGTTCCACTTATTCATAGTTCAAGTATTTACTCTCTTCGCATTTACATAAGTCTTCTCAATACATTTCTGAATTTTTCAGAGTATATCTACGTTTCTCCGTGTTTAATTTCTTTTTATTTTGTTTCTCGGTGTTTGTTTGAAGACTTCTGGTGCAATGCTCAGAAGGTCGAGATGAAACTATATCTCAGGTAAACTCCTTAATAGTTTCTCATTTCTTGAACATTGTTCTTCTTTTTGTATAGGAATATGTTTAGCAACTTAAACTTCTCTCTCTCAAGCTTGCCTTTCATGGCTATTGTTGCAGGTTGACTCTTGCAGGTCGACATTTTCTCTGGTTGGCAAGTCCTTATGCATAGAATTTAGTTATTTTGGGTTAGCATCTGTCATGGCTAATATGCTTAGCTCTCCTTCCAGGTACATATAATACTTGCGCTCAGACAACGGGGTATTTATTATCTCAGGCGGAATTCTAGACTTCATGGGGTTTATGAATCCAAATCTCGGCTTTGTTTGTCGATCTGGTTTAGGTCTTGTTCTCTTTTTATATATATAATGTAAAGTTTAAAGACAAAGTCTAGCCAGAATTTCTTGAGGACTCAGATGATCTCTCTCGCACTTCTATTTTGTAAACAGAATAACCGTGTATTTATTATGAAAGGTTTTCTGAGGGTTCATTACTAGAATTTGACCCTTACTTAGTTGAAATTTTTGGAAATGGCCACTTCTGTATAAATACTCCTGGATTAGTCTTACTTGCCATTCGGACTACATCTATTATTTTTAAGTACAGTGACTCACTATTGCTTTTTGATGGAATGAAAAGCCTGTTTTGATTTTAGAACAGTCCAAACATATTACAATTTTATTTTCTACGTGCTTTCACTTCTTGGTTCATTCAAATGGCTAATATGTAGGTATGCTCGATAGACAAGTCGCAACTCAATTTTTATTGTTAATAATTGCTCATTGTCTTCACTGTAGTTTTATTCTCCAGTCTTAGTTTCTGTGCTTAAAATACCTATATCTCTATCTATTTCGTTTACATTAAGTTTGTATTTCAGTGACCGGAACACCATACAATTTTTCTGTGTATAGAAAGAATATAGGGTAGCGATGTGTATCAGGTTGAGGTTTCACCCTCGTTCCTTGTACCAATGGCTCTCCCTGTAATAGCTTAAATAGACAGTAACTCTTGTAGCTACAGTATTCACTTATTTTCTTTTTAAAATTCTTTGTCACAGTTCATTTTTAAATACATCCTAACATATTTAAAGAATTCCTACATTACTTTACTGTATACAGTTAACTACCATATGGTTAATTGGGTTAATCCTAGCAGACATCGGTTATATTTCCACATGTCCTATAGCTAATATATATACATATATATTCACAAGTTTATTTTATAACTCGTACAGAAGTAATACACAGAACCCAATAATTATTTGATGAGTTATTCACTTATCCTAGTTCATCTTTCTCCAACATAAGAAAATTTCAAGAAATAATATTAACATTTCTTCTGAAATTAAATACCAAATGTTTGTGAACAACAATCTTGAAATAATCTTTCTGTCTATATAATATTAAATTATACAGTCACTTATATAAAAATGTATTTGGTTGTTGGTGTCCACCGAACCTTCAAGAGAGGCAATGACGTCTTGCTCTTCCCCATGCTTCCACTGAAGGGCACAGGCACAGGTTGAGTGATTTCCACTGGTCTCTACCAGCTCAGGAAAATCTCCACTCTTTCCTTAGCACATGAAAAGAACCCCTATTCCTCAGTGGGATGAGTCTCTTATCCTCAGAGGAGCAGGCAAGTGTTCAAATTGTCCAACCACCTTTCAGCTGTTGGAAAACATTTACCATCAGCCTTTTTACTTTTACTTTCCATTACTAATTTTATTATTCACAATTAAAAAGGAAAATAACTTTTCTAGCCAAATATTAATTGTCTCAGTCTTTTTCCTTATACAAATAATAATATGTCAATTAACTAGTTAAAATTAATTACACCTGTCACATGTTTTTTGTTTTTTTTAAACAAATTCAATTGTTTTAATCTTTCCTTTCAACTTCTTATTTTTATTTTCATTTATTTATTTAAAAGGAAATTTCAATTGTTTTAATTTTTTCTTTCAACTTTTTGTAGATGTATTTTATTTTTTTAATTTTCTTTTTATTTTTTAAATTATGTTTATGTTTTTTCAATCATTTATCTTCCTTATATGTATTTTATTTTTAAATTTTATTTTCTTTTTTAAATTATGTTTATGTTTTTTTCAATCATTTATCTTCCTTCGTCTATTCCTTAATTTCCATGCTATTTTGATTTTTTTTAAAAGATCTAAAAGTTAGATTATCAATTTTTTAGCCTTTAGTTTTTCATTTTCAATATTTCTTTTTTTTATTTATCTTCTTTTATGTATTTCTTTAATTCTGCTTCTTTTTTTTTAAATAAACTATATATTTCTTTCCATTCAATTATTTTTTTCCTCGTAATATAGGATACTTTATATTTAATTAAACTTTTAGTTTTATGTTTTTTAATTTGTTTTCTTCTTTTTAAATTTAAATATTTCCAATTTTCTTAATTTGCCTATTTCAATGCAATATATGTGCTTCTTATTTAATCTTTCTCTGCATGAGAATGAAGAGTAAAAATATTTCTTTCCAAAAATAAAAGATTTCATTTCTTTATTATTCAAAAGCTAAAAAAAAATCTTTGAATTTTTTAAATATTATCTGTATTTAATTTATAAATTGAAGTTGTTTACACACACACATATATATATATTTTAAATTTGTTTTTATTTTATTTTATTTAAAAATAACAATTTCAATTTTTTAATCTTTCCTTTCTAACTTCTTATTTTTTTTTTTTATTTATTTGTTTGAAAGGCAATTTGAATTGTTTTAATTTTCGGTTTAAACTTTTTATATATGTATTTTATTTTTAAATTTTCTTTTTCGTTTTTAAATTATGTTTATGTTCTTTTCTCTCCATTATCTTCCTTATATGTATTTTATTTTTTTATTTTCTTTTCTTTTTTAAATTATGTTTATGTTTTTTTCAATAATTTATCTTCCTTCATCTATTCCTTAATTTCCATGCTATTTTGATTTTTTTTTAAATATCTTAAAGTTAAATTACCAATTTTTTGGCTTTTAGTTTTTCATTTTCAATCTTTCTCTTTTTTATTTGATTTATTTATGTATTTCTTTAATTATGTTATATATATTTTTCAAATAAACGATATATTTCTTTCCATTCAATTCTTTTTTTCCAAATAATATACTATACTTTATATTTAATTAAAATTTCAATGTTATTCTATTAAAAAAATGTTTTTTTTTTTTTAGTTCCAATTATTTTAATTTGTCTATTTCAATGCAATATATGTGCTCAGTATTTTTTTTTTCTGCATGGAAATGAAGAGTAAAAATATTTCTTTCCAAAAATAAAATATTTCATTTCTTTATTATTCAAAATCTAAAAAAAATGCTTTGAGTTTTTTAAATACTATCTGTATTTAATTTATAACTTGCAGTTGTTTTTGTATTTAATTTTTTTAATAACCGTTTTTCTTTTCTTTTCTTTTCTTTTTTAAATAATAATTTCAATTATTTTAATCTTTCTTTCAACTTCTTATTCTTTATTTTCATTTATTTATTTAAAAGGAAATTTGAATTGTTTTAATATTTGGTTTCAACTTTTTATATATGTATTTTATTTTTTAATCTGATAAGCATTGTGCAGCTAGATGAAGCAAACAACATTAACAAACAATGTAGTAGATCAAGCAAACAACATTAACAAACAAACAATGTAGCAAGCATATCTTTCTTTTTTTTTGTAAATTTGGAGGAACTATTCACATTAAGTAGAGAAACATATCATACAAAAAAACCTCTTGGTTGCAGATCAGAGTTCAGCTCAAACAAAGGGTCAATCCCACACTCAAGGAAAGGGAAGCAGGGAACATAGAGCTGAGTGGGGAGACAAGATAACATTTTCTGACCAAAGTGAGAAAGCCAAAGAATTCTGAAACTGGAAAAAAGAACTATAGTTCTAGCTTGCTAAGTGACTGTCATAAAAACAAAAACTGTAAACTACCAGGAGAAGACCAATGAATTAAGGACCCGAGGGGGGCTGCATCTCTTCCTCCTCATTAAGGTAGTCATCCACGTTGATCGAGCGATCTGGGTCCCCTCCTCAAGGTCAAAACAACGTTGGCGCTAAGACGGGCCCGTTTCCTGAGGATTCCTCATGGCAGGGACCTCCTCTTTGACTCTGGGGTTCGGATGCTGGTGCTTGACAGAACTGCGTTTTAGCATGTTATAATGTGGGGAGGAGCTATCAACAAAACGAAGGTGGTGGACCACTTTTACGTAGGCTTCGAACTTATTAGACAACGTGTCCATTTTCTTCTCCATATGCTTGGTGACATTGTTCTGTTCCTGGAGCGCCATTGCTAACAAGGTCTTGGTGTGCCAATGCAAATCAATGGCACGGGTGTAGAGATTCTTGCAGCTTCTTGTTAAGGTGAGGTCAGGGATCCATTGAAGAGCTCTGTCGACCGTTTCCATGGGGGTGGCCCTATGTTGAGCCGAAGCTTCCGTATCCAACTTAGCCAACGTATCTTGCATCGGATCAAGGGTATTTTCTACAAAGGAACGAGCCACGTTGTGAGGCAAAGTCTCTGCCCTGGTTACTGGGGGACGGGAGGGATTATCCCAATAGTAGTTGCGAGTGCGGCGGGTCTGGGGAGGAGGGTAGCAACGATGGGGAGCCATGGTCGGCAGCTTGCGCAGAGAGAGGGAGGGATTCAGCCAAAGCCGAGAGCAGCAAATCCTTCTCAGGGTGCGAGGGGGGCTGAACTAAGGGAGATAATGAGGATAAATGGTGAGGTGAGGAGAATATAAGGTTGTGATCCAAGGGGAATGAGGAGCGAGTGAACATTTGTGCGCATGCAATCAAAGTTGATGGAGGCAGGCTCAAAGTAATGGAGATACATGGGAGCATACCAGGGTGAGCCTCCCGAGGACCAGCCACCACCAAGATCATTCGTGAGAGGGGTTTCTATGTACTCTGTCATAATGAGTGATGGGATATGGTAGTTCTGACAAGGCCCCCGCCTTTTGTAGGTCAGATTCGTTAATGCACATACAATCCATTTGAATCGTTGGAGATTTTTTAGTCATCCAATCCTTTGAGACTAGTCTTGCTAAGGTCTTTACACCCTGGTTAGCAAGGTAGTCCGCTAGCTTGTTGGCTTCCCTTCTGACCGCATTGAAAGAGATGCCTCTCACTTCCTCAATGCTTTCTTTGACACTGTGTAAGATTTTTTTAATGCGACAACATTCTGAGACCTTAGCAATGCTACGTCCCTGCTACAACTTCCTGCAATCTTGGGTAGCCACATTGGAATTTCCCTCAACAAGCAGGGGCCAGTAGTTGTTTTTCTTGGCAATTTCTATGCCATTTTCCAGCGCGTGGAGCTCTGCTACATTATTCGTGGTATGCCCCATATTGCCGTAGTAAATCCAAAGGATGGAACCCTGAGGGTTATGGAACACCCCGCGGAATCCTGCCATACCTGGGTTGTTCTTGGACGCACCATCATAATTGAGTTTGGTGAAGGAAGGATCAAGAGGTTGCCAAATGGACAGAGGCAAGGGAGAGATGGAATTGGCAGGGGCTATGGTGCAGGAAGGGGGGGGGAGAAGTTGAGAAGGGAGAGGATTCGGCAATCATTTACAGAGGGAGGGTTAGGTGGGTTCTGGAGATTTGCTATGGAGGCCGAGTCGTGGAGAGTGCTTTTAATTTTGTTGAGCGTTTGTTCTTCTTTAGAGGTAGAATTCCTGAAAATTTGGGAGTTATTCTCCTTCCAAAGGGCCTAGCAGATGATGCCCAGGAGGAAATTCCAGGATAAGTTAACGAGGGGTTGATTGGAGAAGGTAGGGTGCCAATTTTCTAGAGAGGAATGGATGGAATCAAGAGAGCGGTCAGAGGCTTTGAAGACATGAAGGAACCAGGACCAGATGTTGGAAGCATAAGGGCAGGTGTTTAGGATATGATTAGTTGTTTCTCCCTCAGAGTGGCATAACGTGCATACTGAAGGTCCTATGAAGCCTTTCTTTTGAAGATTATCCCAAGTAATAATTTTCCTGTGCATGACCAACCAAAGAAAGAGAGTAATCTTCGGCAAGTGTTTCCTGCTCCAGAGATTGTGCCATAAGCTTCTTTGATGTTTAATTTCAAGATGTTATAAGCTTCTTTGATGTTTAATTTCCCTACCACGTTAGTTCCCCAACGCAAGATGTCCGGTCCTTCCTCCTTTTAAATTTTCCTGTTATTAAGTTCATATGCTAGGATATTGATCTGCTGATGGAGATTTTTGGGAAGAAAATTTTGGATGTTCACCCATTCCATCCATTATGAGTCTCCCGTGAGTTTCCAGTAATCTTTAACTCTGCTTTTATTTTTCACTTCAATCTGCTCTTTGACTGGCCTATATATCTCCAAATCAAATTTGGTTTGTTGCTCCCAAGCATCCACCCAAAATAAGGCATTCTAAGCATTACCAATCTCCCAGAAGCTATGGTCTTGAATGAGAATTTTGTTGGCCCATGCTTGGTTCTAGATGGGAGAACCTTTGAGGTTGCCCGGAAGCCTGATAAGAGAGTTCCAAGGGAGAGTGGGGGCATATTTGGCCTTCCAAAGCAAGGCCCAGTGAGAGGAGGGATTAGTAAGCCAATGCCACCAGATCTTGGCTCCCAGATCTCTTCCCAAGAGGTCTGGATCACAAAGCCCAAGACCGTCTGCATCCTTCGGAGAGCAGACCTTATCCCAAGCCACCAAAGCCCACTTCCCTTTATTGGCCTTGCCTTTCCAGAGTAAATCCCTATGAATGGCTCTGATCTGGTTTGAGATGGATCTCAGAGCAACGATGGCCGAAATATTGTAGAGGGGCATGGCCTGAAGAACAAAGCGAACTAGGATTAATCTACCAGCAAGGTTGAGGGACCAAAAGGTCCAGTTGGATATTTTTTTCTTGAGCTTGGAGATGAGAGATTCCCAATTTGAGCAGGCCAAAGGTTTGTCCGTAAGGGGAACTCCCAGATACTTGGAAGGGGAGCAGCTCTTCTGGAAACCAAGGATAAAGGTGATATGATTTTGGACGGCGGTGGGGGTGTTGAGAAAAAAAATTTTGGACTTGGCATTATTAACCGCAAAGCCAGAGGCTAGGGAGAAGTCATCCAGAATTTTCTTGAAAGAAAAGGCTTCTGTGGCTGTAGGGCATCCCATAAGGAGAGTATCGTCCACAAATTGCTAGTGGGTTGAGGGAGGGAGGTGGGCTAGAGATTAAATCATGAGTGGAGACTGTGAGAGGAGGCAGCAGAGATGGACCTGCCCAGACCCTCCGCCATGATGACAAAGAGGAAAGGGGAGAGAGGATCCCCTTGTTTGATTCCCCTCGAAGGGTTGATGATTGAGGAAGGGGAGCCATTAAGAAGGATAGAGAAGAAAGCCCCTAAAACCATAGCCATGATCCACTTGATGCAATCTTTGTTGAACTCGAAGGCTGCCAACATGTGTCTGATGTAATTCAAGTTGATCTTGTCAAAAGCCTTGGGAATATCTAACTAAATTAGCATACCCTGTTTGCCATGATATTTGAGTGAGTGGATAATTTCCTGCAAGAGGATGATGTTTTCCATGATTTTTTTGCCCTCAACATACCCCATTTGATTTGCAGAGATCAAGAGAGGCAAGACTGGTTTGATGCGATTGGCAAAAACCTTGGAGATAATATTTTAGATTACATTGCAAAGAGCAATGGATCTAAATTGATCCGGAGTGTCCGCTCTGTCAGATTTAGGAATCAGCACCAGGAAAGTAGCATTGAGGGAGGGAAAAATAGATTTATTCAGTCTAGATTCCTCCACTAAATCATATACCTCATCCTTGATCGTGCTCCAACAAGCCTTATAGAAATCTATGGTAAAGCTGTCTGGCCCAGGTGCCTTGTCATTTGGCATTGACTGAGTAGCCTCTTCCACTTTCTCTATGGTGATCCTTTTTAGCAGCATTTGATTATGTTCTCTAGTCAATATAGACGGGATGTTGTTGGTGATCTTCCTGATGTGATCCTCGTTGTGCTGACCCTCATCGTTGAGAATGCTCAAGAAGTGTTGATGCAGTTCTTCCTTAATTTCCTGATGGGTATTAAGCACATGACCCTGCTTATTTTTTAGATTGAGAATCTTGTTGTGCTTTCTGTGTTGGATCATGGATTTATGGAATAAAGCAGTATTTTTCTCCCCATCTTTCAGCCATATAATCCTTGATTTCTATCTCCAAAGGGTTTCTTCTTGGGAGACCCTATCCTCCCATTGCTTCTGTAATTCCATTTCAGCTTGTTTGGTTTCCTCTGTCAAGCCATTTTGGATGATTTTTTTTTTGTTGCTCTCATTTTTAGTTCTAAGATTATTTTTTCTCCGCAATGATGTCTCCAAAGGTTTCCTTGTTCCATTTTTTTAATTCCTACTTGGTGGATTTTAGTCTATGATGGAATACTTGCATCTTTCTGCCCTGCTGAGGGGGCAGAGAGGCCCGCCATTCCTTAATTCTATCTTGGAAATTAGGGAGGGAGAGCGAGAACACTTCAAACCTAAAGGGAGCGTTCTTCAGCCTCTCAGAGATCTTAATGCTTAGAACAATCGGCCAATGGTCTGAGCCAACTTGTGGAGAAATACTGGCCTCTGTTTCCAGAGAGGAGAGGAATAACTCTTCTGAGAGAAGAAAGCGATCAATTCTAGAAGTGATTTGGTGCTCACCCCCTCTCCTGTTATTCCAGTTATGGATGCCATTCTTAGTGGGAGTATCAATGAAGCCCAAGTCATATATCATGTTTTGGAAGGCTTGAGAGTCCAAATATAATCTTCGAAGGCCACCCCTTTTTTCACCCAATTTTAGGATCATATTGAAGTCACCAGCCAGGAGGTGGTACTTATGATCGAGAGGTTGGAGGAATGATGTGAGATGACTGAGCCAAGTCAGGCGATCATGAACTGTATGGGGACCATATACATTGGTAATACATAGTTATTCTTTAGTTCCTATGATTTGGAGAATTGTGGTAAGGGCATGTCTAGAGGCAAAGGAGTCGATCAGATGAAACCTAGATTCTTTCCAGAACGTGGCTATGCCTCCAGTAGTGCCTGAGGCGGCAATGGCTACATGAATATACTGCTTCTTAAAGCAGGCTTGTTGGATGGACATCATTTCAGTCAGCCCACTTTTTGTTTCTTATATCATTAGAATATCCATTTTTCCTAAGGTAACCTTGGATTTGAGGATCCTTTTTTTTGTAGGATTATTGAGTCCCCTTATATTCCAAGATGTGCATATCATGATAGAATATTGGGAGTTAGAGATAAAACCTTTACCTTGCCCACATTGATGAGTTCGTTGCCGAGCTCTTGGAGGTGTTGGTTGTTTGTTTTCCTTCCTCTTATTTTTGGTTTCCCTTTTGTGATCTGGTTGTTGGCTTTAAGGTTCGTTTTGATTCCTCCAACTTGATTTTTTCCTTTGCTTTGATGTTCTCTTTGCTTTTGGAAGTTTTGTTGTAGAGTATATGCTTCTTCAATTCTTTGGACGTAGTCTTCTGGTATGCCCTCAAACCCTTTTGGGGTCCATTCCTTTGAGATCTTCTGTAGGTCCATTCCCATCAGGATGTCCTCTATTTCTTTTTCCTCTAAGGTAGGTAGGTCTTATGTAAATTCCATCTCATTTTCCTCCTGAGTTGCTTGTTATGCTTGAGAGAGATTGAATGCGTTCTCCATGTCTGTATCCATTTCCTTGTTCTGTTCATTGTTTTTCTCCTTGCTGTTGCTATACTGATCGGTTTCCTCTATAGAAGGAGCAAGGATCTCATACCTATTTTGATGTGCCTACTTTGGTGTTTCTCTTTTGGTGTTGTTCCTTCTACTTTGTAAGCTTTTGTGACTTACTTTGATGAATCCTTGCTCATCCTTCATGATTGATGGGCTTTCTTTTGGAGGTGGTTGGTTCTGTGGGCAGTCTCAAAATAGATGGCCATGTTCGTGGCATTTCCTGCAACGAAATGGTATATGTTCATAGTCCACTGCTTAAGTCCAGGTTTCATCTTGGAAGTTCAAGTTGATGGCTACTGGGAGGGTTCCAGAGACATCAATATATGCACAGATTCGAGCATATGAAATATAATGACCATTCTTAGTACCCTCTGACATCTTGAAGTATTCTCCCAGACTGTTGCCAATTTCTTGTAGAACCGAGGGTGCCCAATAGTCCGTGGGGAGAGAATAAAGCCTTACCCAGACTAGGACTCGAGTGAAGTCTTCTTTTTCAGGAGTGAAGTTCTCCTTCCAGAATCTCATGTACAAACCTGCTGAGTTGAAAAAATACGGACCCACTTCGAAGATTTTGTCCTTGTCTTCCATGAGATCAAAGACAATAGTGAAGAAACCCTTAAATCCGTGCTGAAGTTATATTTCCCCTTTAGGGTTCCATTTAGCTTGGATCTAGCCTTTAAGGGTTCTTTCTGAGGGCCAAATTCCCATAAATTTACATATGATGGCATGTTCTTTCATGTACTCTCTGTAGACCTCTATATCTGGATCCTGAATGACTATTTCTGTGATTTTCGAAGCTTTTGGGTGACATACATGTGTATTTTGCTTCTTATCCTGATCCTTTTCCTTAGCCTCATATTTTTTTCCATCCTGGTTCTCTGACAGGCGTATTTTCCATTCAAAATCTTCTATATTATCTTGATGACCGCTTGCAAAGGAGACCTACTTGGGGCCATGATTATATTTGTCTTTTTCCTGACAAGGGGAGCTCGGACGTAGCTCCAGATATAACCGGGGGGAGGCTGAAGATTTTATTAAGCGCATGAATAACGAGAGCTTAGGAGTGTGGAAGGAGCCCACAACCTGTTTTTTGAAAGAGGACCCCACGTGGCGAGCATTCTGCTCCATTTCAGATGCCATAGAGGCCAGGAACAGTGCAGCACAAGGTCACAGGCGTAGAGCTTGCAACAAACCTAGGTTGGCCGCAGAGGAACCCAAGGGATAGGGTAGGAGCTAGGGTTTCGATGCAGACCGCCCCAAGATGTCACCAATGTAGCAGGCATATCACCAACACTTGTTTTTTGTCAATATTTTTTTATGAGAGCTATTTCAGCCTCTGGTTTAATTTGATGAACATATATCTGTAGAAATCAAGGACAAATCCAGTAATTGATCAGTTAGATCAAATCAATGTATGTTTTATAATGTATTTTTCTTAGTTGGGCCATTATCCTAAGACAAGGGTCCAAGTAGACTAGTATTATTAAGTTAATGAAGGACTATTAATTGGGAAAAAAAAATTAATTGTCACATGTGATTGAGATTGCTTAATATTTTTTATTCCATTAAAAAATTGTGGTAACAACATAGTGGTGCTCTTATTTAGAATATCAATAATTGTTTCCTATGAACTAATTGTTGGATGCTAGGTACAAAACTTAACATGATATTATAGTGAAAATTATGATAAGTCAATCTCAAGGTACCAAGTTAGCGAAAAATATGATAATCCAATCTCAAGTACCAAGTTTGTATAAGCATCGCCAAGGTTAGGTTTTATCACGATCACATGAGGTGTAAATTTAAAAATTTTACACTATAAGGCATTCCCCTTTGAAACCCCCCCCCCCCCCCACCAACCACTCTGTACCATTGGATGGAATGTTAGATGGTTGAATATTTTTAGGTGATCGGATTAATAGTAAATAGTTAAGATAAAACTAATAGTTAGGACGCCTTATGGGCTACTTAAAAATGTAATCAAAAATTGTTTCTTAGATGGCTTAACATGCTTATTCCCCTCTCAATTTGGTAGAAGAGGGTTTCTCTCGTAGGGATTCGTCCATCCTTGTTCAACACGATATCACTCTGAAATTTCCAAAGGTTGTTCAAAGTGTTAAAAAGAAATATCAGAGGTAACTACAAACCACTTTTGGAGCTTAGGATCTAGCCTTCCTAAACTCAGAGAGGGATCTCTCTTTATGATTTAACTTTGTTTCTTTAATTGATTTTAGGCTAGTTGTGTATGATTAATTGCGAATGGTTTTGATTTGTTGGTGGAATTAATGATTTAGATGAATAGGTGCTTTTACATTTTCCATTGGGCTATGGAGTCAATATACTTTGAAAACAGAACAAAATAAATTTATAAAGAAAGTGTTACAGGGTAAGGTAGGTGAGCAATATCAGATCTCAACGCTGAATGGTGAAGTGATTTTTCAATCTGGATCAAGGAGCAATTAAGAATTCCCTAAACCAGATAATGAAGAAGGATGAAGAAATTCGATCAGGATTAGAGGGAAATTAAGAATTCTCTAAACCGGATATCAAAAAAAAACACAAAAATGTATAACAGTTAAAAGCAGAGTGTAATGTTTAAGCAAATTTTGCAGTAAAACTCTTGTTATAAATTTTAAATTCAGAACACATTTAATTTTATGGAATACTTAGAAATGGAACATGAACAATTGAAATTTATACTTCACTGAGATAGCTCAACACATGAATCCTGTAAAAAAAATTCTTTATAACTTGTTTTGTCTGTCAACTGGAAGTTGGTACAACAACCCTCAAGCAATAGATACATCAACTACGGAAATGTTCAGAAATCCACACTTGATACTTCGAATGATGAAGTATTTATACAAAACTTTACAAAATATATCTTGTCAACTGACTATGATTTATTCTAGGAAAATAAAATATCTTTATGCAAAAAGATAGTGACACCTTTCAACTGACTGATATCTGGCCATGTTTCTCTGATTGTTGTTATCTATCTTTTTCTTTCATCTGTCTTCTCTTTCATATGTACATTCTTTCACTTGTAATTTTTATTTTTATCATCCTGCAGTAAATATCATCCATTTCTATGTATTTAGTAAAAGTGTGTTTTACTAAAAAGATATGTTTAACTTCACAGAAAATAAAAATTGTGTCCTGGAGAGAATTTTGTATGAGCTTTGTTGTTGCTGGTGTAGATATTGGTGCTTCAGGTTCTGTTAATCCCCTACAACATAAAACAACCTGTGAATTTAAAAATGGTTTTCGGGGAAGGTATGGTGGTTTCAATATTTTTGCAAGTTCACAGAGGTAGGGAAATAACGGAATAGCGAGGAGGTTTTATATTTTTGAAAACTAGGGTTTATCGCATGGCACGGTTGTTTTATTATTTTTGAAATTTGGTTAGTTTATCGCATGGTTTGGAAGTGGTTTTGTGGTTTATCACACGGCATGGGAGTGGTTTATCGCATAGCGCAATGTGGTTTAGTGGTTTGGGAATGGGGGGTGCGATAAACATTATACGAAAGGGTTAAATGAAAGTGGCGTTGTGAAATATATTAAGCAGGGGGGTTAAATGAAGTGGGGCCCGATTAATATTTCGCACTTTTTAAACTATTAAAAGTGGTTTTTTTTCTTTTTCATGAAAATATAATGTTTAATCAAGTGAAGTTTTTAAAGGGGAAAAGGGTTAGGATAAGGGGAAATGAAGGGGGAAAGGGTTTTTAGCAAGGGGGAAGTGATTTTTAAAGGGAAAAGGGGGTTAGAAAAGGTTTTTGAGGTTTTAGGAAGGGAAAAGGTTAAGGGATGGGGTTGTTTTAGAACTCAGAAGGGAAAATCAGTTTCCAAGAGAGGAAAAGGGTTAGGATAAGGGGAAGGTGTTATAAAATGTTTTTGATAATGGATAAGCATAATGATGCTTATAGAACTTTTTGGAAAGTATTCTACCTACTCTTTATTCATGCTAACATTTTTTATTTCCTTTATTGGGTGCATTTGAGCTTGTTGGCCCTTTCATTTTCTTTTGTTAAGCAAACTAGCTTATTTCTAACCGTATATCTTCCAATGGCTCAAATTAAACTTTTGAGCTTATTTTTATTCTCTACCTAACTACTGATCTGCCAAGATTAAATGGTTTGTTCAGATCTTTATTCACTAAATATCATAACATAAACTTCAAAGGCATGAATGTTCTAAATTAGATTGCATGATCATCATAAATTGTGGCATTTTGAACAAGCTGCACACAATTTATTTGCAAAATTGAAGTAAACTAAGTGTAGTGGGATTTGAATGTGCAACATTTTCAGAATTTATTTTTTCTTCTTTTTATGGGGTTCACATTTTTTATCTTTTTTATCTTTATTTATTTTGGTCCTTTGATTACTCTTTTAGGACATACCCTCTTTTCATTTTTTAATATGGAAAACATTTGCAGAAATGCAAAGGTATGTAAAATATTACAAGACTTAACATAGCCAATGCAAAATTATGAACCCTATTATTATATGAACCTAACACAACAATCATAAGTGAGGTAATAGACGAGCTTCATTCTCTTCATCGCCCCACCTAATCATTGCTAACCAGAGATGTAGCCTAGGAGGCTCCTAATTTCAATCGGAAGACCAATGCCAGCAACAACACTAACTCAAACTAGTGGCCAAAGCTAAGGGAAAACAAATGAAGCTTGCAGGTGACCAGGGTTTGGAGGTGAGCGACTATTTCTAGATGTATTTTTTATTTTTAAAAGGTTGTCGGTCCATAATTGTGACATGGTTAAGTTGTTTGTGACCATAATTGACATATGGTTCAGTTGTTTTTGATGAACAGAGTTAGGATGAGAGTTACTTTATTCTATTCTTGAACTCATTGGTCAGTTGAAAGGGTTTGCATGACAACGATTATTAAAGGGCTTTGTTTTGAGTATAACTGCAAATTTTGCAGGAATAAACCATGAGAAAAATATTTGCATATTTCCAGGATAGGCAGTAAGAGGTCAACCCTTAAGATTAATTATCAATAACAATACTACTTAGTAGTGGAAATAATACTACAAAAAATGCTTGAGAGATGAGCTAACACCACTCATACTATTTGTAGAAGGTCATGAGTATTCTTATAGCTCGGGTTGAAGGCCTTCTCGCATGATGTACAAATTGATTGTCCAGCACTAGAACATCGTCAACTTCTCAAGTGATTTCAACGATACTCTTCTTTAGTTATATGAATCTATGGTTCAATTGCCTCTTTTGGAAAGGGGGAACTGTCTCTCAGTGTTGGGGTTACTTCTCTAAGTGTTGAAGGTTGAACCATGCTTTCCTCTGGTCTTTGCCTCCGTCAATGGTTCTTATGGAAAAAATAGGCCTCATTTCAAATAACATTGTGCCATCATCTACTTAAGTTATTTTTTACACTGAAACATCTGACGTTGCAAGCCTGGAGGTCACAGCCTCACCACATAAACATCAATTTTGTTTCCCTATACTCTTTTTTTTTTTTTTAACAATTTTATTATCTAAAATGGTAAAGATTAAATGAAGGACGAGAGATCTATATAACTCTAAAAATACGAATTCATTTTGTCCCAACAATAAATTATACAGATGTGTTTATTGCATCATAAGTTTCCAAGGTTAAAGGTTATCTACTTGGTTTCCCATTGATACACCACTTCATTTTTGTAGTGTCATTGATTGATATTTTTTAATGGATTGGAACTTCCTTATATTTTTAGTAGTTATTGTAGTATATTGTGTTTGGTTAAGGACACTCATTTCTTGGTATAGAAATTTGTTGAGATATTAATATTTCATTATCACTTCTTCTTAGTTGTGACAAGTAAGAGAGGGAGGATATGATGTTTAATAAAATGTGTTGTTAAAATGTTGGTTTGAATGGTATAAATTGTAAGTTCCATTTTTAGATTTTTTTAAACTAAAACAAGTAATATGGAAACATTAGTGATTGTTATGTGTGTGTGTGTGTGTGTGTGTTATTATAATAAAAGTAGAATAAAATACATGTAGATTCTAAACTATGTTGCAATGATTACATCTTTTTTATTCATATTTTTCATTATTTAACATTGAACTATTTTATTTCTATTGAATTTTTTTCATACAATTGTTGAATTATACTTCTAAATAACATTTTCTAAATAATAATTTGTATAAATTTACAACAATGACATTGAATTATCATCAAGTCTAAATCATTGGATTAGTTACACATGATCTTCATTGGATTAGTTGCACGTGGTCTTCTATATGTCACGATTATTCTCAAATTTATGCCTTAAGGCATTTCCTTTGCAATATTTGGTGCAATTGCTAGTTATGTTAATTTATGCCATAGGTGTGGTCTATTTTGAGATTGGACTTGAAGAATTTTGTTTTTTAAATGAATGAGTGAACAAGATTTGATTTCAAGATAATATTCTTTATCTACTCCATCATCAAACTCGCATAATATTTGCATGATATAAAAAATATTTGAATTTTTTTTTAATTTCAAATCAAAAAATAACATATTTAATTTAAAGATGATTATTTCACCCATTCTAATGTATAATTAGAATTATTAGAGTATGTGCTCCATTCATTTCATTCCACCCTTTTTCATCCATCCCTTCAATTTCCCTTCCCCATTTCCATTCGTTTCATATGCCACATGGTCACCAGAATCGTTTCACATCGTTACCTAGACAGATCAACTGCTTCAAGCATAGGGTGGGAGCATTGTGGCAACACACAAGTGTGGGAGCATTGTATCAACTAGGTCTTTTAAAAGGAATGTCGTTTGGAGATCTTCAAAGTGCTTTCCATCGTTTCATTAATTCTTTCTAATTTCAGATTTTAGCTCCAAATAATTTAGATGTGTTGTGTCCTCCGGCATTGTGCTGGACAAACAATGGAGGAGGGAAAGCAGAAGTTGGGCGTGTCGTGACAAAGGGTTTAACATTGCTATAGGGGTTTCACATTGCTCTTCTTTCAGTGATGACCTCATACTCCCCCCAAATTCAAACACAGTGGGGACTCTATGTGGATTGAGACCTCCTTGAGACGATGGATTTGGACTCTGAGTTAGACGCATATTTAAATGAAGAAAGTGTTGAGAATCGTGCAGATATTCACTATTTGGCTAGACGGAAAATCTAATAAGTGTTTTTAATCTTATGAAAATTGAAATTGGTAACGACTTTTCTTCCCGAAATGATTTTTTTTTTTTTTTTTTAAGAATGCAGTGTTTCAAATACTAACTCAATAGGTTGAACATAAAGCCCAACAGCCCTATCATGTACAAATCAAATCAGATGGTTTTTTTTAATAGCTTGAAGTTGGAATGGAAAAAAATCCATGATCTATGGATGTATGTCATATTAATTTATAATAATGTATAACTATTATGAATACTTTAAAATGTTTTATTCCATAATATGACCTTGTTGAAAGTTTATTTATATTAACTTTTATTTTATTGGGAGAATATTGATTTTGTTGAAATTTTATTTATTTTGAGCTTTATCTTACTCACAGAATATTGATTTTGTTGAAAGTGTATTTAAATATATTCAAATAAGTTTTTATAGGGTACATCAACTACATTTATTAATATAGCTGTGCTAGTACATATATTTATGTGAATAAATGAGTTTATTTTGGAATATAATGTTTAAAATTTTAATTTAATTATGAATAATTGTTTGGTGGATGGTAGGGATTTAACCTCATAGAATATTATAGAATATTTGGTGTAACAAATTACAGATTGAGATTTATGTCAAAAATATGGAGGTTCTTAACCTATAAATAGGTTTTGGTACAAAACCATGGAACAATACAATGGCTTTTTCGTACAAAACCATGGAACAATACAATGGCTTAGTAATACCAAGGCTCAAAAAACTATAAATCATATTCATATGACATATTTTTTTAATTAATCAATTTAATTAAAAATGAAAAAGACATAACTATTTTTAAGATAAATCTCAATATTTGATTTATAACTAATATTAAAAATATTATAAAATGTTTGATAGAATTTAAATCTTTATAAATGAAATAGTTTTCTTGAATCAAAAACTTTAAGACATTTAAATTATGATATTAAACAATTTAAAATCAAGTTTTTAAAAATTTCTATCATATTTTAATTAAAATTAACTCATTTCCTCATTAAATTATACTAATCTTATAAGATATTATATCTATAAAAAAATTAATAAAGCTCTAATAATAAGAAGTACGCATAGCCACAATCAATATTCTTGTTGTGTTGTAATTTAGAAACAGAGTCAATCCACGGAAATTAACTCATTTACCAGAGCCAAGTCAGTGGTAATAAATGCAGAGTTGAGCACAGCAACAGTTGGGTTGAATTATGTGATTCTTGATGTCTGAAGCTGAGAGTACTGAGAGTTTCTTTTATTTATTTCCGCGGGATAATATGCAGAGTAAATAATGTGATCACAATTTCCATTTCTGTGTCCATGAAAGTTGAAGTCATAGATGATGGAAATGGTAAACACAATATTTACTGATGCTGCACCACTTTTCATGATCATTTCTTGCGTGCGTTGATAGCACACTTACAGCACCTTCAAACCGAAATCACGTTTCTTGATGTGTTGTGCACAACAACAGTTGGGATGAATTATGTGAATATAAGGTTTGGAATATTTAAAGGAATAACCGCACACTCTAATTCCATGCAATGTGTGAAGTAGTCGGCTGTAATTCCATGCAATGTGTTGTAGTCGGCACTCCAGTTCCATGTTTCGCCGCATTCTTTTTCGTTGCCACTTAAGTCACCGTCTTCGGAAAATAACATGCTGTTTTTTTTTTTAACTAGATATACATTTTTTTTTATGAAAGTATATTCATCTTCTGTTCTGTTATTTTTTATTTTTGGATACTTGATTAGTTATATTCAGCTATTTTTATTATTTTAGATACTTAATTATTAGTAGCTAAAGCTAACATTGATTTTATCTTCAGTTACTTTTTACTTCTAATATTAACTGAAGTTTATATTCAGTTATTTTTACCTTTTTAGATACTTAATTATTTGTAATTAAAGTTTATTTTCATTATTTTAATTTTTTATATACTTAATTCTTAGTTACTAAAGCTTATATTCATTTTATCTTTTAGTTATGTTTTATTTTAAAATACATTTCATTTATAAATAACCTTCCTAACCTTTATTATTGCTACAGATTAATATATGTAATAATCTTATTTTCTCATATAAACACTATAAACACCATCAAGTGTAAAAAATATAAAAAAGAAATCATCAAAGTAAATACAAAATAGAAAATTAAGAAACTAAATCATTCAAGGAAGATAAAACATCACCACACATTCATTTAACACATTCATTTAACAGAAGATATGTTAACGAATCAAAGGGTTTTCTTTTCTTTTCTTTTTTTGGGCTCATGGACTTTCCTCGAAGGGCTAAAAAAGATTTGATACTTCGAAAAAAATATTAAATATTAAAATTATTTGTCAATTATAAAGGTTAGATTAAATTTATATATTCAAAAGAAGGGAAATACTTTTAATAGCCTATCAATATTTTTTCATGTTCATTGAAATTTCGACTCTAGACTAGCACATAAATCACTCTAACTAGTGATCGTTTAGTAGAAGAGACCAATCAAAGTCTAGATAGCCTCATATGATTTAATAGTTATGTCATGATTTGGGGACATTTTCATGAGGCCCTCAACTTACGCCAATATATTGTAACCTGCAACAATAAGACATGCAATAGTCATGGTATTATTACACCTAGAAAAAGGCGGCGGAGCACATTGAATACTCATTCAACAACTCTTCGCGTGCTCTTGATCCAATTATCCTTGAACATTCTTTCCTTGCATCCATTTTTTCCATTTTAATTTTAATTACAATCCATTATCTACAGAAGGTAAGTTATTGTTCAATGCTAGACTATAAGTTATCCTTCATTATCCTCCTCGGATCTTCATTAGCATTTGGTTTTTCATTCTATGGATTCTTTAATGGAACACTCCTTGAAGTAATGGCAACCTTCATGGTCACACAATGTATCTCGGGCACCATAGAATCCACATTCCAAGAAATAAACATTGTGGCTAGATACCTTGAATGCAGCTGCTTTCCATCCTTCCATTCCCTGAAATGGGTGTAGGAGTTGTTTTCTACATTGTTAATGGTGTAAATTTTTATTGTCACAATTATTTGAAACTACCAACTATAAAAAGAATATATATCTTATACCGAGGGTATTGAACTCAAGTCAAGTGATTTTTAATTTATGTATTTACTTATTCTATTGTTTTTATTTATTTAATAGGTGTAAATGTTGAAAAATGTCTCCTATTAGTCGTCCTAAGAAGGTTAAAAGGAAATTTTCAATTGTTGAATCATTTGGCCTTGAAAAAAATTCTAATCAACCATGTAATATTTGAAATGAAGTTGGTGCTCATCTACATTAATATGATGAATCAAATCGTGTAGAGTTTGTTAAAAGCGAAAAACCATAAAAGAAACACAAAATAATATTCAAATCTAAATGAAATACGAGATTTCCATGGGCTTATGTTGTAAAATATTGTAATGGTAATGAAAGGATAAAATGTTCTTGATGTGTTAAATTTAAAAGTAAGACTACATTTGCAAAGAAGGAACTACCACTATTCAAGTTAGTGGTATAAGTGGCCATACAAAATAAAAAGCTCATATTGTTTTTTACAAATTTTGGAGAGAAAAATGAAACAAAGCAATATGCCAATCACTAAACATGTAGAATTAATGGTAGACAATGAGAAGGAGAGAATTATATCAGTGATTGAAAACATGTATATTTTTTCTATACATGATTTATATTTAGAAATGTATAAGTCAATATGTGACTTGAATAGGTATAAATTCACTCCACACGTGCTTCTAAATCATTGGATTAGTTACACATGATCTTCATTGGATTAGTTGCACGTGGTCTTCTATATGTCACGATTATTCTCAAATTTATGCCTTAAGGCATTTCCTTTGCAATATTTGGTGTAATTACTAGTTATGTTAATTTATGCCATAGGTGTGGTCTATTTTGAAATTGGACTTGAAGAATTTTGTTTTTTAAATGAATAAGTGAACAAGATTTGATTTCAAGATAATATTCTTTATTTACTCCATCATCAAACTCGCATAATATTTACATGATATAAAAAATATTTGAAATTTTTACATATTTAATTTAAAGATCATTTATTTCACCCATTCTAATATATAATTAAAAATATTAGAATATGTGCTCCATTCATTTCACTCCACCCTTTTTCATCCATCCCTTCAATTTCCCTTCCCCATTTCCATTTGTTTCATATGCCACATGGTCACCAGAATCGTTTCACATCATTACCTAGACAGATCAACTGCTTCAAGCATAGGGTGGGAGCATTGTGGCAACACACAGGTGTGGGAGCGTTGTGTCAACTAGGTCGTTTAAAAGGAATGTAGTTTGGAGATCTTCAAAGTGCTTTCCATCGTTTCATTAATTCTTTCTAATTTCATATTTTAGCTCCAAATAATTTTGATGTGTAGTCCATTTTTTAGTTGTATCCTCCGGCATTTATAACTAATATTAAAAATATTTGATAGAATTTAAATCTTTATAAACGAAATAGTTTTCTTGAATCAAAACCTTTAAGACATTTAACTTATGAAATTAAACAATTTAAAATCAAGTTTTTAAAAATTTCTATCATATTTTAATTAAAATTAACTCATTTCCTCTATAAATTATACTAATCTTATAAGATATTATATCTATAAAAAAAAATTAATAAAGCTCTAATAATAAGAAGTACGCATAGCCACAATCAATATTCTTGTTGTGTTGTAATTTAGAAACAGAGTCAATCCACGGAAATTAACTCATTTACCAGAGCCAAGTTAGTGGTAATTAACGCAGAGTTCAGCATAGCAACAGTTGGGTTGAATTATGTGATTCTTGATGTCTGAAGCTGAGAGTACTGACACCAGTTTCTTTTATTTATTTCCGCGGGATAATATGCAGAGTAAATAATGTGATCACAATTTCCATCTTCTGTGTCAATGAAAGTTGAAGTCATAGATGATGGAAATGGTGAACACAATATTTACTGATGCTGCACCACTTTTCATGATCATTTCTTGCGTGCGTTGATAGCACAGTTACGGCACCTTCAAACCGAAATCACGTTTCTTGATCTGTTGTGCACAACAACAGTTGGGATGAATTATGTGAATAGAAGGTGTGGAATATTTAAAGGAATAACCACACACTCTAATTCCATGCAATGTGTGTAGTAGTCGGCTGTAATTCCATGCAATGTGTGTTGTAGTTGGCACTCCAGTTCCATGTTTCACCGCCTTCTTTTTCATTGCCACTTAAGTCACCGGAAAATAACATGCTTTTTTTTTAACTAGATATCGATTTTTTTTTATGAAGGTATATTCATCTTCTGTTCAGTTATTTTTTACTTTTGGATACTTGATTAGCTATATTCAGTTATTTTATTATTTCAGATACTTAATTATTAGTAGCTAAAGCTGATATTGATTTTATCTTCAGTTACTTTTTACTTTTGATATTCACTTCTGATATTCACTGAAGTTTATATTCAGTTATTTTTACCTTTTTAGATACTTAATTATTTGTAGTTAAAGTTTATTTTCATTATTTTAATTTTTTATATGTTTAATTATTAGTTATTAAAGTTTATATTCATTTTATCTTTTAGTTATGTTTTATTTTTAAATACATTTCATTTATAAAATAACCTTCCTACCCTTTATTATTGTTACAGATTAATATATGTAATAATCTTATTTTCCCATACAAACACCATCAAGTGTGTAAAAAATATAAGAAAGAAATCATCAAAGTAAATACAAAATAGAAAATTAAGAAACTAAATCATTCAAGGAAGATAAAACGTCACCACACATTCATTTAACAGAAGATATGTTGACGAATCAAGGTTTTTTTTTTTTTTTTTTTCTCATGGACTTTCCTCGAAGAGCTAAAAAAAAATTGAAACTTCTAAAAAAAATATAAAATATTAAAATTATTCGTCAATTATAAAGGTTAGATTAAATTTATATATTTCAAAAGAAGGAAAGTATTTTTAATAGCCTATCAATATTTTTTTATGTTCAATGAAATTTCGACTCTAGACCAGCACATAAATCACTCTAACTAGTGATCGTTTCGTAGAAGAGACCAAACAAAGTCTAGATAGTCTCATACGATTTAATAGGTATGTCATGATTTGGGGACATTTTCATGAGGCCCTCAACTTACGCCAATATATTGTAACCTACAACAATAAGACATGCAATAGTCATGGTACTATTACACCTAGCAAAATGTGGCAGAACACATTGAATACTCATTCAACAACTCTTCGTGTGCTCTTGATCCCCCCCAATTATCCTTGAACATTCTTTCCTTGCATCCATTTTTTCCATTTTAATTTTAATTACAATCCATTATCCACAGAAGGAAAGTTATCTTTCAATGCTAGACTATAAGTTATCCTTCATTATCCTCCTCAGATCTTCATTAGCATTTGGTTTTTCATTCTATGGATTCTTTAATGGAACACTCGTTGAAGTAATGGCAACCTTCATGGTCACACAATGTATCTCGGGCACCATAGAATCCACATTCCAAGAAATAAACATTGTGGCTAGATACCTTGAATGCAGCTGCTTTCCATCCTTCCATCCCCTGCAATGGGTGTAGGAGTTGTTTTCTACATTGTTAATGGTGTAAATTTTTATTGTCACAATTATTTGAAACTACCAACTATAAAAAGAATATATATCTTATACCGAGGGTATTGAACTCCACAACTATAACGCTCTCATTCAAATCTTGCTTTTTTTTCTTTGTTGCTTAAATCCATACGAATTTCTTGTCAAAGTGCCATTTTTCATGAAGCATTTTTTCTCTATAATAAAGCTACAAGTTTCCTTAAATGTTACAAAACATAATTCAACAAATCAATGAATAACCTATCAAGAAATATATAGTCAAATCCTATGGCATCTTGTTAAGGTTTAAGTTTTTCTATCTCAATCTAGTTAAGTGAGTTTTAATTTATGTATTTACTTATTCTATTGTTTTTATTTATTTAATAGGTGTAAATGTTGAAAAATGTCTCCTATTAGTCATCCTAAGAAGGTTAAAATGAAATTGTCAATTGTTGAATCATTTGGCCTTGAAAAACATTCTAATCAACCATGTAATATTCAAAATGAAGTTGGTGCTCATTTACATTAATATGATGAATCAAATAGTGTAGAGCTTGTTAAAAGAGAAAAAACATAAAAGAAACACAAAATAATATTCAAATCTAAATGAAATACAAGATTTCCATTGGCTTGTGTTGTAAAATATTGTAATGGTAATGAAAGGATAAATGTTCTTGATGTGTTAAATTTAAAAGTAAGAATCCATTTGCAAAAGAAGGAACTACCACTATTCAAGTTAGTGGTATAAGTGGCCATACAAAATAAAAAGCTCCTAATTGTTTTTTACAACTTTTGGAGAGAAAAATGAAACGAAGCAATATGCCAATTACTAAATATGTAGAACTAATGGTAGATGATGAGGAGAGAATTATATCAGTGATTGAAAACATGTATGTTTTTTCTATACATGATTTATATTTAGAAATGTATAAGTCAATATGTGACTTGAATAGGTATAAATTCACTCCACACATGCTTCTAACATATGAATAAATTGTATACACAAATACTAGACCAAGAAAATAGTTTCTTCAAGTTTCTAAAGAGGTGTATTGGAAAAAACTAAAAGAGGAGATTTTACATAGCCCATTTTACTCAATTTTACTTGATGAAAGCACTTATCAAATTATGGAACACCCATTTATTGTTTATATTACATATTTGTGAATGGAGGAAGAGGTCAATTTTTTAAAAGGTTTATATTTTTGCTTCAAATAAAGGATGGAATAGCTCAATGTATGTATGATATAGTGAGAATTTTTTTAGCAGAAATGGATTTATATTTGATGAAGTTTGTTGGTTTTGGTTCAGATGGTGCATTTTCCATGACGAGTATTCATGAATATTTATCTTATAAGCTTCGTATGCTCCTCATTTATTATTTATCCAATTCATAGCTCATAGGGAAGAATTAACAACCAATGAGGCTTCATCTCATTTTCCAGAGTTGTAATCTATTAAGAAATTTGGAAACAATTTTATTGGTGGCTTAGGAAATCAACTAAAATACATGGAAATTTGAGAGAGCTAATGTATACATTTCAAATCAGGAAGTTAGTGGTCTTACAAATTCATCAAATTAGGTAACTTTCTAGAGGAAAGGTCATGGAAATACTTGTTAAACTCATGCACTCTTCGTTAAAGGATTGGGGAGTTAGGGGAGAAAAAAAGTATGATTTGGCAACAATATTTCAAGTGTAATTTTGCATCCATCTACTTGCACACATGCTCATTGAATTAAATGATTTTAAACTAAAATTTAAAGAGGATCATGTTGATATTACATCTATTGGCACTACTTTAGATGTTTCTATTAGCATGCTTCGTAAATGATTTTTTGGATACATTTTTGGTGTAGATGCAATGCACATGTCCTCTTTTTTAGTTAGAGCATAAAAAGGAACACTAGATATTCTTTTGGGAAAATGTTTTGTTGTAAAGGTGATTAAATATTTAGGTAGAATATTCATATATTTTCGTGTATTGAATGTGGCTAAGTTTTTCACTTCTCAACAAAATTATGAAGAAGTGAATGATATAGACTATCCAACAAAAAGATATTTGAAATGTTTATGTGAAAAAATTAGCATTGGGAAATCATATATTGTGGATACTACTAGTTGTTTGAGTTAAATAGATGAATTTATTTGTACTATTTGTAAATCATAATTTAAAAAGTATATGTGTGGCATGAGACATATGTGGATATTAACCTAAATGGTTTGAAGGCTTTCCATATTTGATGCAATTATGGCAAGTTATTCTCCTTATCCCACCAACCACATCAGTGTATGAAAGAGGCTTCTCAAAATTAAACAAGATAAAAAATGATGATAGATAAATACTTTCAGTGGAGACACTAGATATGTTAATGTTTCTATCTCTAAATGAACCTCATCCTCTAAATGAGGTAGATTGCAATGCAACCTATGATGTATGGAAATAAATGAAAACTAGCAAACCATTTCCATTGGGAAAATAGATTTATGTTTTCAATTATGTAAGTCCAAATACTTTTGAAGATCACTGAATGAATAGAAGAAATGCCGATGCTCCTGCATCAAGAAACATATGTTTACCTTTTCTTAATGGAATTTGAGGATTTTTTTTGCTTATTTACTAGTTATATTGAGATTTTATAGTGTTTTAATGTAGCTACTCTTTGAAAGTTTTAGATTTTAAAGATTTAGAAGGACATTATTTCATTGATATTTTTTTATGAGGGGTTTATTTAATATATACTTTTTAGTAGAAATGAAATTCATTTTATAACCTTTCATCCTTCCAAATGAAATTAAGAACAGACCTTCAAATTTGGTCACTGTTGTCAACTATAATATGATGGCTCGAAGTACAAAAATTATCACAACTATAATATGATGGCTCAGAGTACAAAATTTATCACATGATTTAAAACATTGGAGATAGTTCAAACATTTCATTTGTATCTATCTACATACTACACCACACATATAATTGGTTAGCTCATTTGGTGGGTGCACAAATTTGAAGACTTCCAAATAGGAAAATATATCATGGTGATATGTCTGAAATATTCTACCATGAAAGGATTTGAGGCCATCTTAACCAAACTCTCTTCCAATATTGAGGGAGTAAGGATATATACATAATGAAAACTATGAAAAGAAAGAATGGTTAGTGAAGAAATAAAATCTAAAATAATTAAAAATATATATATCATTAAAGTAAGAAAAAAAATTAAATTAATTGAAAAAAAAATTAATAATATTTAAGAAATAGATTTTATTTAAAGATATGTATATTTTTATAAGTAAAAAAGAAATGTATCTCAATGATATAAAAATAAGCTAGATTATAATTAATGAATAAAAATATTATGAATTATTTCAAAATGAAAAATGGTTAAAAATTAATTTTTCCATCATTGATTTAGATAAATACTACAATAAAGGAATTACTTGAAATAATATGAAACTATATTCTGAAAATGAAGTGGGTGCTAAATAATTCAATATTAAGGGTAGCCTTAGTTTAATTGTAGATTTTAGATTTTTTTATCAACCAAAGGTTAATAATATAAGATGACTCAAATACAATAAGATATTGCAAAACAAGATATTGCAAAACATTTCATAGAGTGAAGAAAAGGTTATAAAAAAAATCATTACTACACTATGTTTAATAGACATAAGAAGGAAGTCACAATAAAAAGTCTTGAAATATGAAGACAAATAGAAAATGGTAAGGTTATGTTTATCATAATTGCGTATCCCAATAACGCTTGCAATCTTATCATCATTAAAATTGAAAAAGTTTCAATCTCTTTGTATAATTTGTCAAAGATTAATGTTACATGAGAAATAGTAAGGAAATTATAGAGATAGAAAGGTTTTGTAAAGTATCCTTATAAAAAATCAATTTCACATTGGAAAAAGGAGCTTCCACAATCTCATCGACCTAAAAAGTATGTTGAACGCAAATTAAGGTGCCCATAAACATAGAAGAGATAAATCACACTATGAAAATGTCCCGTTTTATTAGCACTAAGAACGTGTGTGTATTCTAATTTTTTAATTTATATGTGGTTTTTCTTCTTCCAATTATTATAATTTTATAGGTGGGCACAAATCCCATCTCTTTTTTACACATAATTAAGTATGTATAAAGAACACATGCACGTCCCATATCATAAAAATAAGCAGATAATAGTTCATATTGACTTATGTCAATGTACTATTTATGTCACATATCATCTTAAACATTCCATAAAAATTTCATATAGTGTGTGTGTGGACGTGAACTCTCTTCCATTGTGCAATAAGGAGCTTGATATAGTTTTAAATTAATAAAATAAATTTTGATTCAAAGTCTTCATAATACTAAGCTAAATTATTGTAACATTTACCTATAAGAATAAATAATCAACTCATGATAATAATTCAACATGAGTTCTACATACAAGATCTAATTAAAAATATAATTTTAATGGATTATATAAAATAAATCAATATTCTTTAAGCATGATATTTCCTTGAGTTTCCATGTAATGCTATCAATAATATAGAAACATTTTTAACAAATAAATGTCCAATTCATGATATTCTTTAAATATAAATTCATTTTTTTAACATTAAATTTTCTTAATATATAATGAGAGATTTTTAAATATAAATTATTATTTTTAATGATATAATTATGTATTTTGAAATTTGTGTATTATTGTGTCATAAATGATTAATGTAAATATTCAAGTTAATATATAATTGTAATATTTTTTAATAAAAGAGTTGTAGTTTTTTTTAAAAATAACTATTAATTATATTTTTCAATTCGTCAATATATTTAATGTCGATTAAATATTGATTATTTAGTGTAATGGGAAAATTACTCAAACTCTCATCAAACATTACATATTTAACATGGTATATTTTAATAGATATATCTCATTTTTCTTATAACCATTAATTGTTAATCCTTATAACCCTTATCCTATATAGCTAATCCCAAAATCCAGTTAATTTTATCGTAATGGAACTTATAACCCTCAATACCTATTACCACTAATCTCTATATGAACTAGCTAGTCCTTTTAGCTCCTAATACTTTTAACTCTTACTTTGTATAACCCATAATAGCACATTAACTCTTATCCCATATAGACACAAAATTTCTATATTCTCTAAAATATATAGCCACTAATCACCAAATGCATAACGCATATCCATAATTAACTAGTACATTCTCTTTAACTCCTTACACTTGGAAACTTAACCTTTAGTCATTATTTTCTTAACACTTAATTCGTATAATCCTTAATTCTTGTAACCTCAAATCATTGTACTCCAAAACTTATCCATTCAAATATCTAATCCTCAAAATATATATATATATATATATATATATATATATATATATAAGCAATGAATCCATAACATCTAGTCCATATGAATCCTTTATAATATTAACCCTAATAACCCTAGAATCCCTATTACATAATCTATGTAACCATTAAATATTCAACACTATAAATTATCTATAGAACTCCTCACTATTATAATTCTTAGAACCCATAACTTCAAAGCTTCATCATGCCTCAAAATCAAATAAATTTTCACCCAAACATTTAGATCTTATTTCACATCTACAAGCTAAAACAACATCATCATCTAATCATAAGCAATTAGCCTTGGAAATGGACTTAAATTTTAAATTTTTAGATATGAAAAATATATTTAAAGAATTCTGTAAAGCCTTAAAACATATATAAAAGCATAATTCCCTCAAATAAAAGGTTCTCATACAGCGATTTCGTATTGGGAATTATGTAACCTTAAAATTAGATTATTATCATTATTATTTAGAGAAGGTCCACTTGCTATAATTTTTATAAATTAAATGAATTATAATTATTAATTGGTTTTCTTTTCCTATGTGTAATATATACAAATTTAATGATTTGGTTTGTTCTTGAAAATGGAAAAGTCCCATAAAGAAAAATTTCCATGGTCAAAGCTCTGATCGATAATGTGGAACTATATTTTCTGAAAAAATTAATCATGGAATTGTGAAGGGTTTTCACTTTAAAAAATTTGATTTATATTTATTAATTTGAATCCACTAGATCTCAAGCTTCATTCTTGTACAAGGCTGCCATTTCTTCAACCATGGTCTTTTCTATAGTTTTCCATCCTTTCAATTCGGTACCTCCTTAATAGTTCTAATATCATCATTAGTAATAAATAAAGCAAATTTTTAATGGAAATTAGGTGGAGTATACATTTTTGGCTACCTACTTCCCAAATTTATCTCTTCAAGACTAGAGTATGTGGTTCTTATTCTTCCTATTCTTGTTCTTCTATAGATTTTGATTCATCATCCTTCAATTCAAACTCTATATTCTCTACTTCTTTATGCCTTTGTAGGGCTTCATGTTTAACAACATATTTGATTTATCTAAATTCCACAACTTGAATATATACAACATTCTTTGTTTCTTAGTTACAAATCTTATAACATTTCATCACATCTTTATATCTAGTAAAGATACACTTTTTAGTGTTCTTATCTAGTTTACCTTTATTCTCCTTTGGAATGTGTACATAAGCATCACAACTAAATACATTGATATGGAGAGGGCTTATTACAAGTCCATAACTCATGTGGATTATTTTCATCCAATGTTGATGAGGGTATCTATTTACCAAGTATCACATAGTGTCCACTTCCTCCCTCAGATTCCTATCATAACCCCGCACCACTAAGAATGCTCCTTGCTTTCTTCATTAGTGTCATATTCATAATTTCTATAAATCCATTCTACAAAGGTGTGTATGGAATAACGTTATGCATGTATATACCACACAACATATATAATCTTTTGAATTCATTCCCACATAATTCTCCACCATTGTTTGTCCTTAACACCTTAATTTTCCTTTCCATTTGATTTTCCACAAGAGCCTTAAACTCTTTGAATTTGTCAAAGAATTCAAAATTATTCCTATTGAAATAAATCCATAATGTATTCCTTGAGAATTCATCTATAAGTGAGACATAATGCACAAATTTATCCAGTGATGGAACCCACACAAGTCCAAACAAATCATTATGTATCAATTGTAATATTCCCTATGCCTTCATAGCACTAGAGAATCTTACTCAATTATACTTCCCATATGAATAATTTTCACAGTAATAAAAATAAAAAGAGTAATTATACATACCTTCTACCACACCATACCATGTATTAATCCGGGTCCTTCTCTCCAATATGTCACGGTCCTTGTTTCCATAACATAGTCCTTTCTCCTAAGACTATAGAAGGTTTTCATTATTCAATTCCACACTCAATAAAAATATAATATTTTCACTCATCACTTAGAGTGCTTCCTAGAAATTAATTCAAAGTTCCAATCCAAAATTCCATTAGTAATAACATCACTTCTCGAAAAATTATGTAGGTTTCCTTTGAAAACACTATTTTTGCACCTACATCACTCATATTTCTTATAGAATTCAATTTTTTTCCTAATATTGGGATGTGTAGAACACCAAGGAGTGTTCTAATCCTTCCAACCATGATACTCAACTTTACTTTTTCTCATACTATGATTCTAGCTATAGAAGCATCTCCTAGGAATACATCATTGCCATCATATCTTCCATACTTCCAAAACCACTCCCTATGAGGAATCATATGAAGCTATGCATCTAATTCAATGAGCCGTGTCTCGTCACTTACATGTGTACTTGAAAAATACAAGTACGCAACTCCTCATTTATCTGAGGATGGTTTTTCTTCTATAGAAGGATCATGATTAGATCTCTTCACTTTCCTAGCAACCTTGGACCTATAATATTTCTTGTAATTCTCTTATTTTTCACATCTTCAACATACCTTTACAAATTTTCCTAGGGATTTAGATCTCCCACTTGAGAACTTATTTTTATTTCTATTATGGGAGTGTCCTTTAAAAAAAAAGGAATTGATGTTCTAAATTTCCGTGTATTTATGTATCATCTCCTCCTCCAACAAGATGATACTATTTTAGCAAAATGTAAGGTAGTTACATTACTACGTATGGCGACAACTAGACTATCCCATGATTCTGGTGAAGAACACAACAAATGTTTACAATTATCTTCATCTACAATACTTTGATAAACATATCATAGCTAACCTACCACAATATTGAATCCATTTAGATGCTTTGTCATTGAATCTCAATCCTTCAACCCTAAGTCATAAAAAAAATTCCTAATGAACAATTTGTTCCCCATGGACTTATACATATACAAATCCTCTAAATTGTTCCACAATTCCTTTGTCATATATTATACTTAAACATTTAGTAATATTGAATCTAAAAGAAAAAATGTATTATGGTATTTGGCTTTTGATCCAACTCGATCCAATGTTTTGTCAACATCCTTGGTAATGCAATACCTAAATCACATTGATCCATTGATCTTTTGCTACCAACAGATCTTCCATTTTTAGCTTTCATGACTCAAAACTCTACCCATTGAATTTCTCAATATCTATCTTTGAACTTATCACCATTTTATTTTACTACAATAATTTATTCCATATATTTCCCACTATAACAGAGTATACCACAAGCCTGATTCAAACCCCTTAAACATAAAATCATCCCCTTTAAGACAAATTTTCTCTAATACAAAATATAGGTTATAGGCCTCTATAGTTAATTGTTGCAAACATTTTTTTAATAAAAACAAAAAGGGTGTAATGGCACACATATGAACATAGTAATACAAATATTTTACCTTGGAAACCCAAATTGGGAAAACTTGAAATATTATTTTAGAGTATGTACTTCTACAATATTACACTACATTATATAAATCCCATGGAATCTGAAAATTTCCAATACACCTAGATTGGAATACATTTGTATTTCCTTAACTAAAATTAAAAAACCATGGTCTGAACCATCGTGTTCCAAAAAATCGTGATGAGTGAAAGCCATGTGCCAAAAATGAACAAAAAAATCCACCAAAGAAATTTATAAGGGAATTTACTATGAAACCCTCACGTAGGGGGGGGTTCTGATACCACCAATACACCCACCTCCCTATTGCACCTAGCACTTGGGGATAGTTGTGCAAAGAATATAACGCATACCCAATACCAAGGTTTGCACTGGAATATGCTCCCTTATTTAATCCAATGTGTCATTCATTACCCTAACTCAAATATCCAAAAAAAACCTATAGATGTGCATGATTGATGTGAGAAGATGGCATCTCTTTTTTATTTAAATAAAAATTGATTACGTGAGAAAGCTTGTGTCTTCTTAAGACATCACAAGAGTATGATCAACACACACTCGAGGGTTCCATTGACATGCTCTAGAGCTATTACACTTTTCATTGGACCCCATGTATATCCCTACATAAACCCACCTCCTTGTAATAAAAACCATCTGGCTCCTCCAAGCATTCTTGTAAAAGATTCTTACCCTGTAAATTTTCATTTTGATTTCATTTCAAAATTATTACACATTTATAAATAAAAGGAGGAATTAAACTAGATGAATTCAAGAAAAAAACTTTAATTTTGTCACCAAGAAACATTAGGGGAAAAAGATGTATAAGACACTATTTCTTGAATTATATGTATAAGAAACTATTTCTTGAATTATATGTATACTTCATCTTCCACATCCACCACAAAAACTCATACCCACACTCATTCCAAGATCCCAAAAGGAAAGACTCCATTACTCAAGTTGGACATCAAGTTTGAACTTCCCACATACAATGGGGAATTTAATGCTGAAAAGCTAGACAATTGGATTCGTCAATTGGAAGTATACTATAGAATTCAAAATCTACAAGAGGACAATATTAAGATCCAGTTGGCTTCATTAAGGCTAGAAGGAGAAACACTAGTTTGGTGGGAGGAAAAGACACAAGACGAAATGTGAATCCATGGTAATATTTCCATTTCTTGAGTTGAAATAATTTCTTCCATTAAAAGGCAATTTTATCCATTAGACCTATATGCAAGAAGAAATTATGAGTTGGCAAAACTTTAGGCAGCTCAAAGGCCAAATTGTTCAAGAGTACACTCAACAGTTTAGAAAGAGGGATATGTTTCTAAGAGTAAACTTGAATTCACAAGATACACTCTTAAAATATATAGGAGGTTTACATTCCTACTTGAAGCATACTATCCTTATTTTTAACCCAAACAACTTAGATGAAGTATGGGTGCAAGCCACAAAACTTGAAGCAAGGGGAAAAAATATTTCTGAAGAGGGTAGTAAGAAGAATCCATTCAAGGGTAAGGGAAAAGAGAAGGGAGGAAAATGGAAGGGAAAGAAGAATGCAAGTATCAAGAAAGAAGGGGAGAAAACTACATGCAAAAATTGTTCCAAAGAGGGGCATGATGAAGCCCATTGTTGGAAACTACATCTTGAACTAAGGCCAAAGAAACCAAATAACAAAGGGAAACAAAAGACGACTTCCACTACACAACAAGATCTTGGATCCAATTCAGGAGATGAAACCAAGATAGTTTCCATGGTTAACAAAGAAAGGAAGCCATATCAATTTATAGTTCCTCAAATAGTCACAACAACACTCCAAATGAAGACACAAGGATAGAATTGTTCCATGTTATAGTGATTTCTAATCATACAAATATTGATTCATTATTTGATATGGGGTCACAAGCAAACTTGATTTCAAAAGACTTAGTCAAAAATCTTAACCTTAAAACTTTACCACATCATAAACCATACCCTTTGTGATGGATAGTTAAGAATTTCAATTTACAAGTTACAAGGAAATGCATATTTAGATTTGCTATTACTGCAAACTTTGTTGATGAAGTCGAGTTAGATGTGGTTCCACTTGACATTTCCCGGATTATCTTGGGAATTCCATATTTGTATGACAAGAAAGCAGTGCTATATTGCCATGAGAACAAATATCATTTGATCAAGGATTGGGCGAAGTATATTGTGAGATCTCATCGCAAGAAACTGAACATTTATTTAGTTAATGCAGGGCAAATTAATAGGCTACTAAATGCAAGTAAAAATTGTGTGCTTCTCATGATCAAGAAAAAGGATGATGTTGACTATGAATCTTTTGATGGATGTGATGACAAATTGAAATATGATGTTTTTGATGTGGTTAGCTAGCATGGAGAGATCTTTCAAGAACCAAAGGGGTTACCACCCAAGAGGGGAATTCAACATGAGATTCAACTGCAGCAGAATGTTCCACTTCCAAAAATTGGTATGTATCGCATGTCAATTATGGAGAGTTTGGAAATTAAGAAGCAAATCCAAGAATTTCTGAACAAATGTATCATATGCCTATCTACTTCGCCATGTGTTTCACCAATATTTTTGTTTCCAAAGAAGGACATGACTTGGCACATGTGTATTGATTTTCGTGCACTGAATCAAATCATGATAAAGAATCGCTACCCACTCCCACGTATTGATTATTTTCTTGATCAGTTAAAGCATGCAAAGTATTTCACTAAGTTAGACTTACAAAGTGGTTATCATCAAGTTAGAATAGCTAAAGAAGACATTTGGAAAATTGCTTTCAAAACTAGAGAAGGATTGTATGAGTGGTTAGTTATGCCATTTGGCTTAACAAATGCACCAACTAATTTTATGAGAGTCATGAATGATGTACTTAGACCATTTCTAGATAATTTTTTCATTTTTTACTTAGATGACATACTCATATTCAGCAAGTCAAGAGAAGAACATGTCATGCATGTGAGCAAGGTACTTGATGTTTTGAAAAAGGAGCAATTATTTTTAAACATGTCAAAGTGCGAGTTTGGTAAGACTTCATTGGTGTATTTGGGACACATTTTTGGAGGAGGTGAGTTGAAGATCGATCCTTCCAAAGTAGAGCTCATTCTAAATTGGCCCAAGCCCAATATAGTTACAAAGGTAAGAAGCTTCTTAGGGGCAACACAGTATTAGAGAAAAATTATTGCTAATTTTTCTTCCATTGCAGCTCTGTTACATGCATTGACAAGTGTGAAGAAATTGTTCCATTGGGGAGATGTACAGAAGAAAGAATTTGATGCTTTGAAGAAAAAGATAAGTTTAGCACCAGTTTTAGCACTTTCGGATCTTAGACATCCATTTTAGATCCACACAGATGCAAGTGAGTATGCTATGGGAGCAATGCTCATGCAGCTGAGTAAGCCTATCTCATTTCATTCTAAAATTTATAATGGAGTTGTGACTAAATATCCCACCTATGATAAAGAGTTATATGCATTGTTACAAATTGTAAAGAAATGGAAGCATTTCATGATGGGGAAAGATACCATCATTCATACTGACCATCAGCCATTGCAGTACTTACAATCACAGTCAAAGTTGCAGCAATCAAGACATTTCAAATGGATGGGTTTTGTACAAAAATTTCATTTGGTTATCAGGTACAAAAAGGGAATACCCAATAAGTTAGTTGATATGCTCTCTAGGCCTATTGTAAATTCAACTAGTATACTCAAACACAATTCCATTATGCATGAAAGTTACATTGAACAATATACAAATGATAGTTATTTTCAAGATGTATATGAGAGTTTGAGTCAAGGGAACCAAAATGAAGAGTTAGATTATCATGTGCATAACAATTTGTTGTATCACTTGGGCAAGTTGTGTATTCCACAGGGAGAAAGAAAAAGTTATCATAAGGGAGGTGCACACATCATTGATTGCAGGACATTTCGATGTAGGCAAGACAGTTGTGAATCTCCAAAGGTATTTTTATTGGCCATGCATGATTGATAGTGTATCTCGTTTTATTAGAGGATGTTCTTTATGTGCAAAAAGTAAGCCTAGTAATAGGAACCTTGGGTTGTACACTCCACTTCCGGTTCCTTCACATCGTTGGGAGAGTATCTCAATGGATTTTGTAGCTGGTCTTCCTGTGTCAAGGAAAGGTCATGATTATTTATATGTTTTGGTAGATAGGTTCAGTGAAATGTGCATTTTTATGCCATGTAAGAAAACCATTACAGCTGAAAAAATCGCTAATCTTTTCTTTCAAAATGTTTGGGTCCATTTTGGTCTTCCTACTTCTATTGTAAGTGATCGAGATTCTCGATTTTTTGGGAATTTTTGGTCAAAATTATGGGACGTGATGGACACAAGGTTGAAGAAGAGTACAACATTTCATCCGCAAATAGATGGTCAAACAGAGGTGGTGAATAGTACCGTTATTCATCTTCTTCGAGGTTATTGCAGCAAGCATCCTAAGTTATGGGATGAGCAGTTACACTATATACAACATGCATACAATAGAGTAAAACATTCTTCCACAAACACATTGCCATTTGAGGCATGTTATGGTTTTTTTCCAAGATCACCATTGGACTTCATATTTGAGAAAGACGTTGCTATAGATAGACATAGTGACATAGATAAGGAAAGGAAGTTCATTAAGCAAATTCAATTGATACATCACACCGTGCAAGAGCAACTTGAAAAGAGTCAAAGCAGCAACAAGGCAAGGCATGAAAAACACTGGGTTGATCATAAATTCCAAGTTGGTGATGAATTTTGGCTGTACATAGGCAAAGAAAGATTTCAAGGGGAAGGTAAAAATCTCAAACCAATTCGTTATGGTCCATTTAAAATTATGGAAAATCTTGGTACAAATGCATTCAAGCTAGATTTGCCTCCTTATATGCAAATTTATTCTATCATTAATGTTGAGAATTTGATATTGTTTGAGCCTCCTTTGATTGATGATCAAGGAAAGCATGTTCAGCTGCCATCAATAGATGATATCTTTCCATACTATCTTGATGAACTTTAGCAAGATCTCATACTAGAAAGAAGAACCAGAACTTCAAGAAGAGGGAATGTTGAATACCTTAGAGTGGGACTCAAGGGTAAAAATCCTTCAAAGGCCAAATGGTTGTAGATTGGAAAGTGAGGGAGTTGTACCCTCACTTGCTAAACAATTGATAGTATCTTTTGGGGTCCGAAAGGCTTCTAGTGGGGAGGAATGATCTAAGGCTCAGTTTTTAGCTCAAAATTGAAAGTGCTCGGAAATGCCCTGAACCTAAAATCCTAGATAGAGATCATCTCCAGGATTCCAACGTAGCTTGTTTCATCAAATTTCGAGTTCGTATGAGGGAATTATGGCCTGCTGTTCATTTTCCCAAACAGGAAAAAAATGAGTAGAAAAGGTACAAGGATGATGTGTCAAGTCTAGTCAGCTTCACAAGGTTTCTCCAGTTTCAGCCAGTGACACTGTGACAAGTTTCATTTTCATATTTTCCAAGGTTTTCCATGGAAGTTGAATTTATCCTCCAATTCTTAAGTTGGAAACTTTTTTTTTTATGGCTCATTATTTTATTATGGAGGATTTTTACGAGCCAATGGGGAAGGGCCATGTGGCATGCCACGTACCCCCCCATGTCATGGTAGGTCGAATTTTAAGTTGGCATGGAAAGATATATTAATGATGGACATTATGGTGATATTTCATATTGAATGATATATATATATATATAATACTAAACCTAAGTCCTAAACCTTATCACTGGCAAAACTACGCCACATCTAGATAGGTTGCACAACAAGGTTAGCAGATGGTCTATTCTAGCGAATTTACTCCAAGTATATTGGCGGTCGACAAGAAAACTTCATGCAAAATGTTATGGTGGGGGTCAAGGTCGAACCCTAGACCTACCGCCATCATTGCACCTTACCACTCTACCTATGCCTTGGGTCTTAACCCTTATGGCATCCCGCTACATGTTAAAGAATACACTGCTAGCATATAGGGGTTTGTAGGGGGCTGTCCCCCTCCCATGAGACCAACAATGAAGACCGAGAGCTCTGACAGGGTCCGGTGGGAAATTAAAATTATGTATTAAGCCCTAATCCATATTTTATATTGTTAAACCCGCAGATTATTGTGGTTAAGCCACGTTATATTGTAATCAGCACTAAACGCACTTATCTTATATTAAATTGTGCTTATCCTAATCTTATGACTGATTATTTCAGTGGTGGAGATAGCAGAGGTGTCGAATTAGGCAGAATTTTCCAAAATTAGAATTTTAATTGGCGAAACTCTAGTTTTGGAGGAGAAAATCTAGGAAAAGTTGTTTTTTTCATAACTCATGCAATTTTTGACCAAAATGAGCTCAGGAAGAGTCATTTCTAGTAGATTTTGATGTTTTGAAACCATTGGAGTAGGTTTCAAAGGCAACAGGAGATGTGAACAAGAATTTTGTACATTTGAAGCTAATACAAAGGCCCACACTATGAAGCTAGACCAAGGAGATGTAGGCTGGGAGGGGTGAACTCCTTCAGCAAAAACTTGTGTATTAGGCTCTGTTATTTTTTCTTGTTGTGTAATTATTTGTTTTTGCTTAGCTATTAGTTTTCTATGCTTTTGACTTCATGAAAAACACTAAATTTCACCAATTTTAATGATTAAACATACACATGCTCATGGTTAAACTCTCAATGGATAAGAAAACCAAAGAAAAGTTTATTTAAATCTGAAACTGATATTAGCACATGAAAACTAACAATCATTTTCAGATCAACCACTAAGAATTCTCCTTTATTTCTTCATTAGTGTCATGTTCATACTTTCTATAAATACATTCTACAAATGTGTGTATGGAATAGTGTTATGCATGTATATACCACACAACATATAGAATCATTTGAATTCATTCCAACATAATTCTCCACCACTATTTTTCCTTAACACCTTATTTTTCCTTTCCATTTTATTTTCCACAATAGACTTAAACTCTTTGAATTTTCCAAATAATTCAAAATTATTCCTATTGAAATAAATCCATAATGTATTCCTTTATAATTCATCTATAAATAAGACATAATACACAAATTTATTCATTGATGGAACCCACACATCATTATGTATCAATTGTAATATTCCCTCTACCCTCATAGAACTAGAGAATACTACTCAATTCTACTTCCCATATGAATAATTTTCACAGTAATAAAAATAAAAAGAGTAATTATACCTGCCTTCTACCACACCATACCATGTATTACTCCGGGCCCTTCTCTCCAATATGTCCCAGACCTTGTTTCCATAACATAGTCTTTTCTCCTAAAACTATAGAAGGTGTTCATTATTCAAGTCCACACTCAATAAAAATAGAATATTTGCACTCATCACGTAGAGTGCTTCCTAGCAATTAATGCAAAGTTCCAATCAAAATTTCCCTTAGTAATACCATCACTTCTCAAAACATCTTGTATTTGTCCTTTCGAAACACTATTTTTACACCTACATCGTTCATCTTTCTTATAGAAGTAAATTTTTTGTCTAAACTTGGAATGTGTAGGCCACCAAGGAGTGTTCTAATCCTTCCAACCATGATACTCAACTCAAATTTTCCTCATCCTATGACTCTAGCTATTGAATCACCTCCTAGGAATACATCATCACCATCATATCTTCCATACATCCAGAACCACTCCCTATGAGGAATCATATGAAACTATGCATCTAATTCAATGAGCCATGTCTCGTTATCTACATGTGTACTTTAAAAATTCAAGTACGCAAATCCTCCTTTATCTAAGGATGTTTTCTTCTTTTGTATAAGTATCATGATTAGATCTCTTCACTTTCCTAGAAACCTTGGATTTATACTGCTTTCTTCTAATGCTCTTCTTTTCCACATCTTCAACATACCTTTACAAATTTTCCTGGGGATTTAGATCTCCCACCTGAGGACTTATTTTTATTTCTATTATCGGAGTGTCCTATAAAATAAGATACATTTATATTCTAACTTTCCATGGGTTTATGTATCATCTCCTCCTCCAACAAGATGAGACTATTTCAACAAACCTTAATGTAGTTACATTACTACATATGGTGGAAACAAGACTATCACATGATTCTGGTGAAGAACATAAAAAAAGTATACAATTATCTTCATATAAAATCTTTTGATAAACATATCATATCTACCCTACCACAATATTGAATCCATTTAGATGTGTTGTCATTGAATCTCAATCCTTCATCCTTACGTCATACAAAAAAATTCCACAAGAACAATTTTCTCCCCAAGGACTTAAACATATAAAAATCCCATAAATTGTTCCATAATTCCTTTGTTATATATTATACTTAACAATTTAGTAATATTTAATCTAAAAGAAAAATATATATTACGGTCTTTTGCGTTTGATCCAACTCGATCCAATGTTTTGTCGACATCCCTGGTAATGCAAGACCTAAATCCACATCAATCCATTGATATTTTTATACCAATAGATATTCCATTTTTAGCTTTCATGACTCGAAACTCTACCCATTTAATTTCTCAATCTCTATCTTTGAACTTCTCACCATTTTATTTTACTACAAGAATTTATTCCATATATCTCCCACTATAACAGAGTATACCACAAGCCTGAGTCAAACCCCTTAAACATAAAAGCATCCCCTTTAAGACAAAATTTCTATAATAAAAAATATAAGTATAACCATATATTAATTGTTGTAAACAAATTTTTAATAAAAACAAAAAGGGCTTAATGGAACACATACGAACATAGTAATTACCTTGGAAACCCAAATTGGGAAAAATTGAAATATTTTTTTAGAGTATGTACTTTTACAGTATTACACTACAATATGTAAGTCCCGTGGCATCTAAAAATTTCCAATCAACCTAGATTGGAATACATTTGTATTTCCTTAACTAAAGTTAAAAAACCATGGTATGAACCACCGTGTTCCACAAAATTGTTATGAGTGAAAGGCATGTTCCAAAAATGAACAAAAAAACCACCAAAGAAATTTATAAGGGAATTTCCTATTAACCCCTCATGTAGGGGGGATTTAATCCCCTTGTGATACCACCAATACACCCACCTCCCTATTGCACCTAGCACTTGGGGATAGTCGTGCAAATAATATAACACATATTCAACACTAAGGTCTGCATTGGAATATGCTCCCTTATTTAATCAATGTGTCATTCAGTACCCTAACTCAAATCTCCAAGAAAACCTATAGATGTGAATTATTGATCAATGTGAGAATATGGCACCTATTTTTTATTTAAAAATAAATAAATAAATAAATAATTGATTGCAAGAGCAAGGTTGTGTCTTCTTGATACCATGCAAGAGTACGATCGACACACACCCGAGGGTTCAAGAAAATAAAATATTTGGATAAGTATTTTCAAAATAGTCATCAAGTTACAAATAATCATAAATTCCATTGAAACACTCTAGAGTTGTAACACTTTTCATTGGACCCCAATTATATCCCTGCATAAACTCACCTCCTTGTAAAAAAAGCCATGTGGTTCCTTAAGGAATTCTTATAAAAGACTCTTACCCTATAAATTTTCACTTTGATTTTATTTCAAAATTATTACACGTTGATAAATAAAAGGAGGAATTAAAAAAGATGAATCAAAGAAAAAACTTGAATTGCATCACCAAGAAACATTAGGGGAAAAAGATGTATAAGACATTATTTCTTGAATTATATGATAGTTTCAATAATTGCAAGCTTTTATTTATGTTACAAGTTTTATTTTGTCAATTTTTCAAAATTTACAATGTCATAATGGTTCATATTATTTAATTTGATTTTCATTTATGTTATTAAATATATCAACATATAATGTTGTAATATAGGATTACTACATATAAAACCTTGAAATACAAAGTGAGTGCACAGATAATTCCTAGAAAATCATTATATTATCAAAACTAGACTATATAGTGGAAGATTTGAAATCTAATTCCTAAGGATATAGCAGAAAAAAACCAAGCAAGAACATGCAATTACAACATAGATCCAAAGACCAAAACTACTAATGGGATGACTTACTTAGACGGTGATCAACATTCCCGAATGAAATTTTAAATTTTGAAATACTAAATTAAAATACAAGGAAATTGGTCAATTAAAATAATTACATCAATTATTTGATAGTATATTTATTAGTATTCTTGAAAATAAGATTATTTTCACTTAATTATAACTTTCTATAATGTCACATTATCAAATACACACATAGTCACAAATAAACTTTAAATATTGAATATAGACTTCAAATCTAAATGAACATCATGATCTAAAGCTCATTTGTATACATATCATCTAAAAATTATTAAATATGAACCTCACACATAACTTATAATTTAGACCATCTAAAAAAAACTATATATATAGTGACATAAATTATTCGTCCTTGATCTCAAGAAAGATGGATCTTGTCCCAATTTATTTTTAGAGCTTATGTGATCAATTTATAAAAATAAAGTTAAAGTAACCAAAAAAATTAGGAAGGTGATTTAAAATACAAAGATATGGACAAGAGGTGCAACATCCATCATGCTCATGAGCTTCGACCTTGCAAATCTAAATCTTGTTATTTCTTATAAATTCTAGATGCCACTATTATCTCCTAGAAACCACATTTTCAAGCTAAATAAAGCATAAACAATTAGAATTATGATTACTTTATTCAGGGTGAATCAGCGTAATGGCCAATTTTAACAAACTTAAACAATTTTTGAATTAATCATAACTAAAAACATAACAATGCATCACATCAACACACGATAACACTAGATGTACATTTAAACCCTTGTAATAGAAAATCATAATTATTCTATATTTGATTAAATCAGCTTGTAGGCATCAACCTACTAGAGGCACCAACCCCCAAAATTAGTTTGCAAGAATCAACCTACTGGAAGCACGAAACCCCAAAGTAGATTTCTAGGCACCAACATGCTAGAGGAATCAACCCCTAAAAATACATTTGTATGCACCAACCTATTGGAGGAACCAACCCTCAAAATATGTTTTTAAGAACCAACCTATTAGAGGCACCAACCCCAAAAATAGATTTGCATGAATCAACCTATTGGAGGCACTGACCCCAAAAATAGATTTGCGTGAACCAACCCGCTAGATACACCAACCCCAAAATTTATGCAAGCATCGAATTTCTATATTCTCCAAACTAATTGAGAACCAACCTCTAAAATATGTAGGCTCCAACATGATTGAGGCACCAACCTCTATAACATGTAGCCCCAACCCGACTGAGGCACCAACCTATCAAATATGTAGGCCCCAACCTAATTGAGGCACCAACCTGTCAAATCTATAGGCCCCAACCTGATTGAGGAACCGACCTCCTTCACCAATCTTTTCACAATCTTTTAAACATGATATACAAGCTTAAAACACAATAAATTCCATAAAAATTCTGATCATATCAATACAACCTCAATCCATTCTTCCATCATTAATGTGCAACATCTTCTTCATACCAAAGCTAAACATGTTCATGAGCTTAAGAACATTTTGACTATAACAAAAAAAATATGGCCTCTTATTCTTAAGAATTTGTTTTTGTGACTTTTCATGTCCTCTTTTTTAACACAAAATACTCTAGTCAATTCCCCTTTTTCAAAAATTAATATTGGCATCAAAATTACCCACGAAACATCATAAAGATTAAAAATTCGACAGAATGACCCTCTTGCATCAACAAAATACAGTTTTTAGGCTCGTCGTCTACAAACTGCACCTTTCTGTGTGCATTCTACAATACGCATGCATTGGTTCAAAAAAAAATGCAATAATATAGTTTGAAAAAAAAAAAACTTTTCCATCCAGTAATTGTAAACTCTAACTTAATCAGGAAACGAAATAGATAAAATGTATTTTTATTTCTATTTTTTTGCATATATATACATGGATATCAAATGTCATTAATTATATGGGACCATTCATTCATAATTTGTGGAGTAGACCACATAATCTTCGACTCATGAACCTATGCCATGACCACGGGACCCTCGAGGATTATGGAGCTAATTATTTGTTTTCCATATGACCTCATCAAATGACTAAACCTTAATTGTCAATGGTTAACCTGATGCTAAAATAAGCATGATGTCATCATGACCACATGGCACAGGTGGTTCTATATGTCACCCATAAATGGCCCTATTGGACACTCAAAAATTATTTTCTGACATGTCACGTGTCATGTCACTAAAGTGGCACGTGTTAGGGTTCTTCCACATCAACCATATTTTCTTTCGCCACATCAACCAACTCTGCCGCATCATCCATCTATGTCATGTGAACCATATTAGATTCATCCACGTCAATCAACTTTGCCACATCGACCATATTTTTCATGTCAATTTTAAAAGTGTGTTATATTGAACTCGTCATGTGTGTTGATTATGACATGTCAACCATCTATGCGTATGTCATGTAAACCAAGTAGTACATCGGACTCGCTGCATGTCACACATGAGTTGTGTTGGACCCGCCACATCACATGGGTATTCGATACATCATAGGGTCATGTCGGCCTCATATAAACCACCACTAGATACATTGTAGGGTTATGTTAGTCCCATATAAACTTTCTCAACACATATTTATTTATTCATGTTGGATGGATTCAGACCCTTCTTGGTTCCGGTGTGGAACCACAACACCATTAAAAATACCATGTTATTAAATGTTGTACATTTTTTATGTTCGTTACCATTGATATCTCGAGGTAGGCACCAATTACTTTATCCCCCATTAGAGATTCATACTAGTTAACAAATTTGGGATTTGACCCCTATTATTCCATCACAAACATGCTAAACTTCAAATGGTTATTTCTCTTTATACAATGGGAATTTTACCATGTCATATATCAATGGAAATGTCTAAGAGAGCACTATCCAACCAAATTATTTGTGATCTTGTTAGATCACAATAATTTTTAAAATTTCTTAGTTTACTTCAGGCTCTGATTTAGAGGGCATCATGTTCAAATTGGAATTCCTTCTTTTTCTACAGGAGTTTGACCAAATGAAGTATAGTGTTGTAAATATCTCGCAAAGGACTATCCAACATAATTGTATCCATACTTATTTGATACTCATAACTTCAACAAAAACTCATTAATATTCAAGCCATTTTTTCAAGGCATAGTACCTTCAAGACATCATATTTCCTTTGACATCAATGAAATTATAACATCATGTCCAAAAATCTCATTTATTTTGCATATCCTTTCACATCGATGACATTGGTTGTCATAATTGACAACATTATTTCCAACAATATCCCCTTTTATCATCGATGGAAACACCACCATACATTGATGGTCATTATTGGAAATGGATTGAGATCTCTATGTCAAGCTGCTAGTTCAGAATTTTCCTTCTCCTCATTTGTCAATTTTTACTTTCTCTCCCCCTTTGACCTATATGGTAAAGGGACCCTCTAGAGATGTCTTCTTATCTAGTGACTACTTACCACTAGGCGAATGCTACACAGTTATTATTATATCTTCTTATGGACCTTCTCCCCTTATGAAAACTTCTTGTTATGGTTATAAGTCTCCCCCTAACAGAAGGTTGGAGATTAGCCCTATACTCCTATAAATGTTTCATGGCATCATGCATGTTCAGATAGGAAGAATTGGTGTACCATCAAAGGGATCTCATGGAGATTGAAGGGTGAAGTCTCCCTAATTCTGATTAGGGGTGAGATGAAGAACTACACATTATAATTGGTAAACCAATTTATTTTAAAATAATCTACATTTGGGGTTTTTTGTAAAACCAGTCTTACCTGTAGAACAACCTGGAACAACTATGTATATAGTTAACTGGAAAAAAAAATTGTATTCTCATAATAATGTTTAGTTTTGCTAAGAAATCAAGGGAATATATATGTAAATATTTGTCTCTTTCAACAAGAACCGCCTTTTTTTGAATGAATATATATTTTTTCCTCGTCTTAAAGAAAATATGGTGACATGTCAAGTTACCCACCAGGTTTCAATTACCCAAAAACATGAATAAGCGGTTGGGCACAAGTACAAATGCTATTTTAATTTTGACAAAAGAGTACCCCTTGTAGCAACAACATCTATGAGAAAAAGTGCTTATGTTCAATGGTTTGCCCCTTAACCCTCTAAGTATTGACTTCCATGGTCTAAGAAAAATGCCTTAAAGAAGTAACACATATCGTTGAAGTAGTTAGTTGGTCAGATATTTTCATAAATGGTTTTCCCATTATGATAATTCAATGCCTCAGATTGAACTACTTACAATAGTAGGTTTTAATAAAAATACAAAAACTCAAATATTAACAGGGTGTTTGACTTAGCAAATAAAAAATTGTATCTCCTACTCTGGCTAGTCACATGTATGATGTGCAAGTGAATAATCCAGTGACCTTGAAGAGTTTAGAACCATTGTTGTAAATTGTTTGATTGAATTATTCATAATAAATTTTATTCACAAATATGGAATTATTCTTTAATATCATCTCATTTAATACGTGAATACTTTACTAGAGTCTCTTTTTGAAGGTTTCATGTTATTTGCAGCCATGAGATCATGTTTTTTTTCTCTTGATTACAACATATGAGGATATAAGCCTCGGTTGATGAATTAATCTATTACATCACAATGGCCAGACAAAACCAATATGAATAATACAAGTCATAATAATTAGAAATTCCCTATGATACAAGATCACAAAGTACATCTCAAGCACGTCATTAAACATTGTTTTCACTATGTCATTTCCTAGTTTTTCCACGTCATCTTGCAAATCTATCCACACAACTATATATAGGTCATTTGCTTCAAGGTACTCTAATGTGTAGTGGATCCGTGATGGTGGATAAAGGTGTTGACAAAGCTTAGCCCTCATTTCTTGTATAACTTGTTTACTAGCAAGCATAGGCCTAAATTTCATTTTTGTTCGTCTTGTCCAAGGAAATCGATTAGATAATGATCGTTGTATGTCTAACAATACTTCATTGTTGCAGTCATAAAGAAGCTTTCATTATGAATTGCTTCTATATGCCTTCATTCCACCAGCTACCCCTACGTTAGCCAATGTATTGTCACTACAGCGTGCTCTGGATTTCAAGACATCCTTGTACATGTCTTTTGATTTCTCAAACAAACAAATATCTAAAAGATAGCTTGGCGAATGCCATATTGCGAAAAATACATTTCTACCCTCGTGTCAAAGATAAAAAATACTTAATTGTGGAAACAAAAGTACATTTTTTTTAACTTAACAATCTTATTAGCGTCTTTTTGCATCTTTTGAAACAATTGCTAATATTAAAAGTAAAAGCTTATATTCATTTTACCTTCAGTTGTATTTTATATTTAAATACTTTTATTTAGAAAATAATCTTCTTACCTTCTAGTTAATATATATAATTATCTTATTTTAAACTATGTAATTATCTTATTTTCCAATATACTTACACAAAACACTACAGGGTGGAAAACATATAGAAAATAAATCATTAAAATAAATCCAAAATAAAAAATTAAGAAATCATTAAAAGAGGTCAAAATGTCGCCCCTCATTCATTTAAAGCATATGTTGAGGAATCAAGGCAATATTTAAAAAATAAAAAACAATATGGTGATTAAAGGTCTTTTGGAATGAATGTGTTAACGTCCAGAACAGAGTATACCATTTAGCTACATAATTAAGTAATCCAATGATACAAAGAATTTCATCCCAAAGAGCTGTCAACTATGCCTCGATGCACATAAGTAATCACATAGTTCGAAACACTAGAGACAATTCAATATGAATCTGCTCAAAGACAACGACCAAAATATTTCGGTCGTATTCCTCCAGATACAATTGGTTTACTCGTGTGGATATTTCCGAAAGATTATAGAGTGAAAGAAGAGGTCATCTTTACCGAAAAAGGGGAGTAAAGACATATACATTGTAAAATATGAAAAAGAAAGAAATTTCATCCAAAAAATAATAAATATAAATCAATTAGAAATTTATATTAATAAGGAAGTAAATAGCAAATTTCCTTTAATAAGAAAGTAAAGACATATATAATGAAAAGAAAAATTGTCCTGGAAGAAATAAATTTAAATTAATTAGAAAATTAATAATAATAATAATTGTTATTAAAGTAAGAAATAAAATTGTTTACGAGTTTTGGAAAGATGGTGATTATGTGTTGTGTTAAGATATTTCTTGAAGTGAAGTTACTGATTCAATTCTCCATCTCGATTGGGGTGATATATTGGACATAAAGAAGATGTAGTCCTACCAAGCTTACAAAAAAATGTAAGAAATAAAATTAAATTAATTTTAGAAAATTTTATTAATATTTGTAGATTAAGTTTTATTTTTAATAGAAAATATGTATACACTTGTGTGTTTCATAATCCAAAAGTAAAAAAGAAAAGAATTATGTCTCAATATCTGAAAAAATAAGCCTATATCACAAGTAATGAATAAAAATATTATACATTATTGCAAAATTAAGAATAATCAAGAAATAAGTTTTCTATCATTGATTTTTATAAAGAATACAACAACAACAAAATGAAACTATAGCCTGAAAATGAAGTGGGCCCTAAATAATGTAAGACTAAAAATAGCTTTAATTTAATTGTAGATTTTAGATTCCTTTATCATCTAAAGGTTAATCATGTAGTTGGGTCCTAAAACTACTCAAATCTACACTATGATATAATTGCAAAACATCTTATAAAGTGAAATATTGTAACAAAAAGTTATTAAAAAAACTCATTCCAACACTGTGGAATAGTCATGACAAGGAATAGTCATGACAAGGAAGTCACAGCACAAAGTCTTGAAATAAGAGAACAAGTAGAAAATGGTAAAGTTCGATTTATCATAATTGTGCACTCTAGTAACACTTGCAATATCATCAACATTAATATTGAAAAAGTTTAAATATATTTATATACATTGTCAAATATTAAAGTTACATAGGAAATAGTAAAGAAATTATAAAGAGATGAAAGTGTTGATTAGAGTTACATAGCAAACCATAAATAAATTATAGGGAGAGGAAGGTGTTGTAAAGTATCCTTATAAATACAAAATTTCACATTCAATAAGGAGTTTCCATAATCTCATCAACATGAAAAAATGTGTTAAAAAAAAAACTAAAATTCCCATAAACATAGAATATAGTCAAGTAGATTTATTGAGAAGAAAATAAATAATAGATAAATCACAATATCCAAATTTCCCCATATTATTATCACCAAAAGCCTCTATATATAATAACACTAAACGATTTGAAGAATAAACCATAATGCAAGCACTAGAAAAAAAATTAGGAATAGAAAATGGCATAATCATCGAAGATGGCTAGTAGATTGAAGATGGCAGATCTAACCAACCAGTAAGGATAAGACTAAGGATTTAGATGGAAGATGGCGCAGGGCGAGAGACATTGGGTTTTGAATGGCGAAGGGCGGGGTTCTGCTTAGGGCTTGCACGACAAACAAGTTTCTGAACAAGCCAGGTGGTTTCAGGCGGGCCTACGGTCACAAGGCGTTGAGGCTATCTCTCTTTCTGCTGCTGATGGGTTGTCTTCTACTGTTTCTGAAGGCGGGAATGTCGGAAAGGTGGGTAGTGGTTTTTTAGGCAGAGAGGGAGCGTTTTCTTTGAATAAGGGACTGTCACCCTGCGTGATTTCAGAAGAGCAGGAGCTCGGGTTGCAGGGGAAGGTTTTGACTCATCTTTCAAATGCGGTGGAATGGGAGTGTGAAGCAGGTGATTATCAGAGTTATTATTGCTCTGGTTTTGCATTGGATCAGGATCCTGCTGTGCTATCGGAAAGAGGGGTGAATGGTTTCTGTGATGGGAAGAGTGGGAGAGGTGTCACAAACTTTCTAAGCCTGGAAGAACAGAGTGGGAAGCCTGTCATTGAAGGCACCAAAGAGACAGGCTCAAGCAATGTCAGGGAGGTTGGAGAGTCAAAGAAGGGGGGCAGAAAAAAGAAATGGATTAAAGTCAAAAGAGACGAGATAAACTATGTTTTGGGTGAAGACATAAGATGGGAGCAGGTCTCTCATATGGCTAGCAGAACTCTGGTAGGTAGAGTCATGGGGAGGTTTTTTGCTATGAAAACTATTGTTGCTTGGGCTGGAGCTAACTGGAAAGATGACCTTGGATACGTTCCAGAAGTGGTGTCCCTATCCAAGGGGTGGTTTGCCTTCAACTTTCTGCTTCCTGAACACAGCCAGTGGGTGTTGCAACGGTGTTGGGCACTGGATCACTCTCCTATGCTCCTCAAACATTGGCACCCTCTTTTCGATGCTAGTAGGGAGAGGGTGGACTCAGTTCCCTTGTGGGTTCATCTTCCTGGATTGCCTCTTCATTATTGGACTGAGGAACATCTCCGAGGTTTGGGTAATACGCTTGGGGTTTTTCTCGAGGCTGACCTTTCCTTACTACATACTAATCTCAGGCGTGTTGCTCGAATCTTAGTGATGGTTAATATCAGAGAAGGCCTGGCTGAATCTCTGAATCTTAGGTGGGGGCAATATTTCATAAAGCAGTCCCTGGACTATGAAAATGTCCCTTTCCGATGTCGTCGTTGCTTTGCTTACGGTCATCCTGCCTCTGAGTGTGGTTTTTCTTCTCGTCCTGATAAAAGGAGGTGGTTTAGACGCAGTGAGGCGGATCCTAGCGGGAGAGGGGCTGGCTCTAATACTCCCAAAGCACAGTCTCTGTCCATTCCGCCCTCTATTGGCTCCTCGATCCCTGATACCGATGGATCTTGCATTCCGGATGAGGTGGGCTTCCAGGATTCGGTTGAGGGATCGCTTCACCTTTTTGGGCAGGGGTCGCTCTCTCCGTTGACTGCCGTTGGTTCTTCTCCTGCAGTAAAAGACTATAGTGGTCATTTAGGCGTGGATTATCAGCTGAAGGATGACGGCATGTTGAAGGCTGTTTTATCTCTTCTGACTTCTGCTCAGTTGGGATCATTTCCATTTTCACCAAACATAAATATCTCCCTTAACTTGGTACCGAATTCTGTCTCGGCTGATAAGGATGACTATGGGTTATTATCAAATGTTGCTCCTATTTTGTCCAAGCCAGCTCTTCTAGAGAAGGCTACTGTCTTTGATCCAGGCGATGGTACGTTGGCTCCTTTTGAATCTTCTGTTCCTTTGGTCATGGGGTATAACCTGAGATCTAGTGCTAGAAAAAGTGCAGGGGGTTGTGGGAGGGGGAAACCCCCAGCAGCTCGGGGCAGGGGTAGAATCTCCTTCTTGGCGAGAGCTCAGGATCGAGCTATGATGGATGTTCATGATGGGAGGCAGTTTTCTATTGAGAGGGCGCTTAGAGCAAGACAGTCCCTGAAGTCTGGTGTGTAATGAAGATCATGTCCTACAATTGCAGGGGGTTGGCAGGACCCCAAAAGAAATCTGCTTTCCGGAGGATTATATTTCTGGACTGTCCGGATTAATTCTGCTTCAAGAAACTTTAGGTGCTAGTTCTGTGGTCAAAGCTAGGTTGGAAGGTTGGTTGCCTGGTTGGTTTTTTGAGACGTTGGATGTTAGAGGGCATTCGGGAGGGCTGGCTGTGGTATGGAATGGAAGAACTATCAAACCACTGAACTTCTGGGGTATGGAGTCGGTCCTGGGGTTAACTTTTTAGATGCTGGAGCTAGGTGAGGTTTTTAACATTTTTAATATCTATGGTCCTTATCAAGATCGGATCCCGTTCCGGGATTCCCTACTGGGTAACTCTCTACTCAAGGGGGATTCGGTGATTTTGGGAGGGGATCTGAACTTTTCTTTGGGCCAGTCTGAGGTCTGGGGTCCTCATGCGCATGCTGATTCTTTGTCTGGGTACTTCACCCAAAAGCTGGTGGAGAATCATTTGCTTGATATTGAGCCCTTAAAGTTGAAGCCCACTTGGAGGAACAATAGATGCGCTGAAGACAGAATTGCTAAGAGACTTGATCGCTTCCTGGTGGCTGAGCAGCTTGTGGACAGACCTTTTCAGATTAGGCAGTGGGTTGGATGTGGGGGTGCTTCTGATCATTTTCCCATCTTCCTTGATTTAAAGAACAGGCCTAGGCAGCCTCCCAGTCCGTTAAAGTTTAATAATACCTGGCTCAGGGATGTTTCTTTTAAATCCCTTGTTCTGGATAGGTGGATCCTTTATAGGGATGATGGTACTCTTTCTGCGGTTTTTCATTTTGCTGAGAATTTTAAGCGTGTCAAGGAAGCTGTGAAGATTTGGTCGGCTGCTAAGAGATTGAGGGAGGATTTGGATTTGAAAAAGGTTGAAGAGGATCTTCAATTGATATATGAGGGGATTGGAGGTGGGTTCCAAACTCAAGCTGATAAAGATACCCTTGTTTCTCTCGAAAAAAGAAGGAACTCCCTTCTTTTGGATAAGGAAGAATCTTGGAGGTTGAAAAGTAGGGCCACATGGTTGGCAAGTGGGGATGATAATACAAAAATTTTTCATGCTTATGCTCGTGGTCGAAAGGCGGCTAATTCTATTTGGAATTTAAGAGATGCTCAAGGCATTGAACACTCTTCCTTTGAGGCTAAAGCAAAGCTGGGCGTTGATCATTTTAAGGCTCTATTTAAGGCTCCAGCTCATGCTTCTCTTGCGGAGGTTATTAGAGTGGCTCAACTCTTCCCGAGGTTTTTGGAGGAGGCGGATAACATATCTTTGATGGCTGTGGTTTCGGAGCAGGAATTAAAGGAGGTTCTTCATAGCTTTCAAAAAGACAAAAGTCCTAGGCCAGATGGTTGGTCGATTGAATTTTTCTTGGCTCTTTATGATGTGTTAGGGGCTGATCTGCTGAAAGTAGTGGAGGATATCAGAATTTCTGGGAGGATACCGGCTTGTTTTAATTCCACGTTCATAGCTTTGATTCTGAAGGTGGATAACCCTCTTACTTTGGTCGATTTTCGTCCGATATCTCTCTGCAATTGTATTTATAAGGTGGTTTCCAAGGTGATTGCGAGGAGACGTAAAAGCATTCTGTCTTCCCATATCTCTGGGGAACAATTTGGCTTTCTGGATGGTCGTCAAATTCATGAAGCAATCGGTACTGCTCAAGAAGTTCTCCACAGCATGAAGACCAAGAATCTCAAAGGAACGATGCTGAAAATTGATCTCTCCAAAGCATATGATCGGGTAAGCTGGTTATATATTCATATGCTCTTGACTCATCTTGGCTTTGGCATTGGTTTTATTAGATGGATCATGAGCTGTATCACTACTGTCTCTTTTTTTGTTTTGCTTAATGGGGCTGCATCCCCCTTTTTTCATGCTGAAAGGGGCCTTCGCCAGGGCTGTCCCCTTTCTCCCCTTTTGTTTTTATTGGTTGCTGAGGGCTTGAGCAGAGCTCTAAAGGCGGCCAAGAGACAGGGCTCCTTGAAGGGCATCCAGGTTGCTCCAAATTTTTTCATCACTCATCTACTTTTTGTTGATGATGTTTTAATCTTCTGCTCTGGATCATTGCGAGATGCTGTTACTCTTGGTGAGATTTTGGAACTGTTTAGCAAGGCCACAGGTATGGAAGTGAATGGTGTGAAGTCTTCCATCACCTCTCAATTTCTGAGGGAGGAGGAGAGGCGGGAGTTTGAAAGGATTTTTCCTTATAACTCTGTTGGTTTGGAGGATGGGCTGACTTACTTGGAGTTCCATTTAAAACCCAATGACTATAGAAAACATGATTGGAGTTGGCTGCTGGAAAAGCTGGAAAAGCGCCTAAGAGTGTGGTGTCATAAATGGCTGTCTAGAGCCGGGCAACTAAATCTGGTTAAGTCTGTGTTGGAGGTTGTCCCAGTTTATTGGTTATCCCTTTCTTGGATCCCAAAGGGTATTTTGGAGGCAGCTAGGAGGATTTGCTTTAGATTCCTTTGGAGTGGGAAGCAGGAATCTTTGGTGACCCCTTGGGTTAGGTGGGAGAAAATTGCAGTCCCTAAAGGGTTGGGTGGTTGGGGACTGAAAAACATTTTTCTCTTTGCTCAAGCTCTGGCTGCAAAGGGTGGGTGGAGGCTTCTTAAAGTTGACAGTCTTTGGACTCAGGTGTTGAATTAGAAATATATTGCTCCTTTGTCTATTGTTGATTGGATAAGAAATCCTAGGAAATCCTCTGCGGGTGGTTCAGTGATATGGAAGGCTCTAGTAAATTCTTTTCATATTTTGGAAACTAGTCTGGCTTGGGATGTGGGTAGTGGCAGGAGGTTTCGGGTTGGTGAGGATCCTTGGATGGGAAGTGAACTACAGCATCTTCTTCCTAGGAGCACGGTTGAGGCTTTAAGGCAGAGGGGGGTCACTTTTCTTGCTCAACTTGCTGATCTGGTTAGGAGAAGGTTGGGGGTTCAGTCTTGGATTTCGGCCTTGTCTTTGGGTTTGGAGATTATGGATGAGAGGGCTCTGGCTGAATATATCAGAGCATTAAAACAGGCTCATATCTTGCTTCAGGAGAGGGAGGATATGATCGTTTGGGATTTTGACTCGTCAGGGATCTATTCTCCTCGGGCTGGTTATAAAAAACTCAGTGCAGGGGATGTTTTGGGTGAAGAGCGGTGGTGGTGGAAGAAACTTTGGAAATTAAATTTCCCTCCTAAGATCCACATCTTTATGTGGTGTGTTCTTGAAAACAAAGTCCCCACCTGGGACGTCCTGCAACATAGGAGTTTTCAGGGCCCTGACTGGTGTTGTCTATGTAATTCTGATGAAGAATCGGTAAACCACCTTTTCCTTAGCTGTCCCTTCATTAAAGGGGTGTGGATGGAATGCACCAGGTCTTTGGGTTTTCTCTGCAGATGGGAGGGCTTATCTGTGTCACAGGCTTGGGATGCATGGTGGGTTTCTCATGCTGAGCAGAATCTTAAATCTCTGCCTCTCCTTGTGATCTGGGGTGTTTGTTTGGCACGTAACCAATTACTTTTTGAGGGGATTGTCAGTACTCCTGTGGTTTTTGGGGCCATGTCTATTGTTCTGCACTCTGCTTTTCCTATACATATCTGTGCTGCCAATCAGAGAGAGATTCTGTTGTTGGACATTGATAAGAGAGTTCCGTGGGGTTTTTTTGATGGGGCAATGCAGCATAACGTCTGTGGTGGTGGGGCTTTGTTGTTCCTATCTGAAGCTCATTGGTTTGAGATCGTTGTTGGGCTTGGGGAAGGAACAAATAACCAGGCTAAACTGTTGAGCCTTAAGATCCTTTTGATGTTTGTTGTGGAGAGAGGCTGCAGAATGTTAAATTTCTTTGGGGACTCCTTGAACGTGATTAATTGGATTAAAGGTTTTCAACAATGCAATGTGTACCATTTACAACACCTGCTTCGTTCTATTAGGGAGATCCTTTCCTCATTTGAAACTTTCTCTTGTCAACATATTTACCGAGAAAATAATGATATGGCAGATCGAGCTTCGAAGAGAGGGATCCAGTAGGACGTGGGTTCCTGGAGGATCAGAGAACATATGGATGGCGCTATCTCTGAATATTTACATATATCCTTATTTGACTGAGTGGCCACTGTGTTATTCTTTATGACAAGAAAAAATTTCGCCTACAGGAGGCACTCTCTTGATTGTTGTTGGGTGGAAACTGTTATTTCACAGGCTGTTTTGTGCTCTTATTTCGGGTTGATCACACCTGGTGAGTTTTATTTGCTGATGGAGATTGCGCAATTTTGGTAATCCATTCGCTGTTCAAAACTGAAGACTTCTACAGGGGGCTGCCTCCTTTTATTATATGAAAACAGAGCCTGCAGGTCCACTGGGCGGTGCTTCGGACAGTTTATGCGGTTTTTTTGCTGTGTGCCTCCTTTTTGGCTCGACTGAATGAATGATTAATATTATCGTTCCTGTTGAGCAGTTGATTTTCCCTTCCAGACAATTTGGCTAACCTATTAGTCAGCAAAGCAGTGAGTTTGGTTTTTTTGTTTGATCAGCTTCATCCATAGGGACATTTGAACAGTTTTATTTCTCATAAACAGCTTGTAAAAGCCAGTTTTTATTCTGGTTCCGCAATGGCATTTTACACTTTGCATCTGAATTTGTAAACAAACTCATTGAGTTTGTCTCTCTCGGACACATATCTATGTGTTTCTCACTGTATTTTTGTACTCACCTGCAGTAATAAAAATATGCTTTTTTCTCGAGGAAAAAATATATATATATATAATAACACTAAACAAATGTCATATATATAATCACTCTATGCCAATGTCATATATATATAGTTGCATAATAAATATTTTAATTTTGTAATTTAAACTTGCTTTTTCTTTTTCTAATCGCACTTCATTTTTACATATAACTAAGAATTTATTAATAAATTTTTCATATTCTATAGCATAAAAATAAACACACATAATAATACATATTGACTCATGCCAATGTACTATTTATGTCAACTATGGTCTTAAAAGCTCCACATTTTTCATTTTTACATATAACTGAGCATTTATTAATAACTTTTTCATATTCTATAACATAAAAATAAACACATAATAATGCATGCTATAAATAAACACATATAATAATGCATATTGACTCATGTCAATGTACTATTTATGTCAACTATGGTCTTAAAAGTTCTACATTTTTTTTAATGTTGGTTGATCATAAAACTCGTAATAATTATATCCAACAACATTTAAAAACAAAAAAAATATGATAATTTGATAGTTGGATTGAGATCTATAATATATAGATAAATAGATTTATATCCTCTTGCACTGTGCAATAAAGAGAAGTTTGAAGAACCACCACTATGCATTGGTGAAGTCTATAAATATAATAGACTTATATCCTCTTGCACTATGCAACAAACAAGAGTTTGAAGAACCACCACTATGCATTGGTGAAGTCTATAAGTATATAAAATTAATACTAAATCACAATGACATGGTTCAGATATAAATCCCAGAAAGTGATTAAACATCTTATTTAATAGACAAAATTAAATTGCCAATTAATAAAATGAATGATGCTTCAATATCAAATACACAATATCCAGATACATTTAGATATACTCTTTCACTAATTAAAAAAAATTGATTTAAAATTTTCATAATAATAAGTTAATATATTGTAACATCTACCTATAAGAATAAATAATCACCTTATCCTAATGTGTTTTCCAACTTGATTTTATGGATATTTTGAACCAATAACCTAATAACTACATACAAGATCTAATTAAAAACTTAATTTTATTCAATTTTATAAAATAAATAAATAATTTTCAAATAATAAATTAATGGATTTTATAAAATAAATATATAGCCTTCCAGTATGAAATTTAGTTAATTTTTTATATTGTTTTATTATTAAAATAGACATATTTTTAAAAATAAGTATTCGTGATATAAACTAAATCTTTAAAATATAGATTAATTTCTTGACAAGGTTTTTTTTAAATACAAAGTATTTTTTTAATGATATAACTATGTATTTTGAAATCTTTATTTTATTGTGTCATTTATTTTGAAGGAAAATAAAGGTAAATATAAATTAATATATAATTGCAGTATTTTTTAATACGAGGATTGTAGTTTTTTAAAAATAGATAACTATTAAGCATATTTTTCATGTCGTAAATTTTCAAGTCGTCGATATATTTAATATTGATTAAATGTTGATTATTTAATGTATATGGAAAAAGTACTCAAACTCTCATCAACCTTTCAACATTTAATATGGTAATCTTAATAGATATATCACATTTTTCTTATAACCATTAATTGGTAATCTTTATAACTCCTAACTATTATAGATAATCTCAAATCTCAGTATATTGTATTTTAATGGTACTTAATGCCCTCGATACCTACTACCACTAATGTCTACATGAATTAGCTAGTCCATTTACCTCTTAATACTCTTAACTCTTATTATGTATGACCCATAATGGCAGATTAATTCATGTCCTCTATAGACACATAAATTATATATTCTCTAAAATATATAGCCACTATTCGCTAATGCACAACTCATTCCCATAATTAAGAAGTAAATTTAATTTAACTCCTTACACTTAGATTCCTAATCATTATCCATTATTGTTCTTGACACTAAATATTTATAACCCTTAAGGTTTGTAACCTCAAATATCTTTACTCCATAACTTATCCATTAAAATATAATCCTCAATATCTATATGTATTAATAAACAATAAATCTATAAAATATAATCCATTTGAATCCATAGCCCTAGCATCCATATTACATAACCTATGTAACCATTAAATATTCAACACTAAAAATTCTCTCTCTAGAACCCCTTACACTTATAATCCCTATAACCCATAACTTCAAAGCTTCATCATGCTTCAATATCAAATAAATTCACCCAAGTATTTATTGATTCTTTCGCATCTACAAGCTAAAACAAAATCATCATCTAATCATAAGTAGTTAGGCTTAGAAATGTACTTATATTTTAAATTTTTAGATATAAAAAAATATTTTTAGATGTTGTTTTTTAACATTAAACATATATAAAGGCATAATTCTTTCAAATAAAAGGTTCTCATACATCAACTTGGTATTGGGAATGACTTAACCTTAAAATTAGATTATTAGAATTATTTTTTAGAGAAGGTACACTTGCTATAGTTTTTATAAATCAAATGAATTCGGTGAACTTATTAATTGGTTTTATTTTCCTATGTGTAATATAGCCAAGATTTTGATTCTTTAGTTTTTTCTTAAAATAGAAAATCCCCCAAAGAAAAAATTTCATGGTAAAAGTCTCAACGATAATATGGAACTATATCTTCATAAAAAATTCATGGTAGAATTGGAAATTATTTTCACTTTTAAAAAGTTGATTTATATTGATTAATTTGAATCCACTAGATCCCAAGCCTCGTTCTTATACAAGGCTACCATTTCTTCAACCATGGCCTTTTTCAAGAGTTTTTCATTCTTTGAATTTTGTACCTCCATAATAGTTCTAAGATCATCATCATTAATAAACAAAGAAAAATTTGAATGGATATTAGGTGGAGTATACCTTTTTGTATGCCGACTTTTCCAAATTGATCTCCTCAAGACCAGAGTATATGGTTCTTATTCATGTTCTTCTATAGATTTTGATTCATCATCCTTCAATTAAAACTCTATCTTCTCTAGTTATTTCTCCCTATGTAGGGCTTCCTATTTGACAACATCTTTGATTTCTCCAAATATCACAACTTGATTATATACAACCTTATTAGTTTCTTGGTTAAAAGCTTATAACCTTTCATCCCATTTTTATATCCAGTAAAGATACACTTTCCAACTTTCTTATCTAGTTTACTATTATTCTCCCTTCGAATTTGTACATAAGCATCAAAACTAAACCTTGAGATGGTTGAGGGTTTCTTACAAGTCCACAGCTCATGTGGATTCTTTCCATCAAATTTTTATGAGCGTTATCTATTTACCAAGTATTACATAATGTCCACTTCCTCCCTAGGATTCTTGTCCTAACCCTACACCATTAAGAACACTCCTTGATTTCTTCATTAGTGTCATATTCATCCTTTATATAACTCCATTTTGCAAAGGTGTGTATGGAATAAACTTCTGCCTTTATATACCACACTACTTAAAGAATCCTTCTAATTCATTCCCACATAAGTCTCCATCATTGTCTATCCTTAATGCCTTAGTTTTCCTTTCTATTTGATTTTCCACAAGAGCCTAAAACTCTTTAAATTTATTAAAGAAATAAAATTAATTCCTATTTAAATAAATCCATCATATATTCCTTGAGAATTCATCTATAAATGAGACATAATACACAAATTTACCCAATTATGGAACTGACACAAGTCTAAACATGTCACTATGCATCAATTGTAATATCCCCTCTACCCTCATAGCACTATATTGGAATCTTACTCAATTTTGCTTCCCATATGAATAATTTTCACAATAATAAAAATATAAAGAGTAATTATACATACCTTATACACACCATTACCATGTGATTCTCTAGGCCCTTTGCTCCAATATGTCCTAGTGTTTTATTCCATAACATCACATTTTCTCCTTAGAATATAGAAGGTGTTAATTATTCAACTCTGCACTCAGGAACAATAGAACTATTTCACCCACCACTAATAGTTATTCCTAGCAATTGTTACATAGTTCAAATCCAAACTTCCCTTGGTAATACCATTTCTTCTCAAAAAATCATGTAGGTATCCTTTTGAAACATTATTTTTACACCTACATCGCTCATATTACTATAGAAGTCAAATTTTTTGCCAATGTTGGGATGTGTAGAAAAGCAAGGAGTGGTCTAATCCTTCCAACCATGATATTCAACTTGATTTTTCCTCATCCTATGATACTATGTATAGAATTGTCTCCTAGGAAGACATTGTCACCATCATATCTTCCATACTCGCAAAAAAACTCCCTTTGAGGAGTCATATGAAACTATGCATCTAAGTCGATCATCCATGCCTCATGATCTACATCTGTACTTGAAAAATCCAAGTACACAACTCCTCATTTATTTGAAGATGTTTTTCCTTTTGTAGTAGCATGATTAGATATCTTCCCTTTCCCAGCAACTTTTGATCACACCTTTACACATTTTCTTGGGGATTTAGATCTCCCACTTGAGGTCTTATTTTAATTTCAATTATAGGCCCTGTCCTTTTAAAAACAAGGCCTTTGTGTTTTAACTTTATATATATTTATGTATTGATTCGCCTCCAACAACAAGATGAGACTATTTCATCAAAGCTTAAGGTAGTTACATTACTACCTATGGAAACAACTAGACTATTCCTTGAGTCTGGAGAAGAACACAAAAAATGTATACAATTATCTTCATTTAAAATATTTATATAAACATATCATAGCTAACTTACCACAATCTTGAATCCATTCAGATGCTCTATCATCGAGTCTGCATCCTTCATCCTTAATTCATAGAACTCTTTCCACGTGAACAATTTGTTCCTCAAGGACTTAGACTTATACAAATCCCATAAATTTTTCCACAATTCATTTTTTGTAGATTCTACTTAAACATTTAGTAATATTCAATATAAAAGGAAAAAATGCATTATGGTGTTTGGCTTTCGATCTAACTCAATCCGATCTTTTGTTGAAATCCATAGTAATGAAAGGCTCGAATCCACATAGATCTATTGACCTGTGTCTACCAGTCGATCTTCCATTTTGAGCTTCATTGACTCAAAACTCTACCCATTGAATTTCTCAATCTCTATATTTTAACTTCTCACCATTTCCTTTTACCACAAGAATCGATTCCATAGATCTCCCATTATAACACGGTATACCACAAATCGGAGTCGAACCCCTTAAATATAAAAGCATCCCCATGAAGCCAAAAATGCTCCAATATAAAATAAAGGTTATAACCCTCTATAGCTAAGTGTTTCATACAAATTTTTAATAAAAAAAAGGGGTGTAATGGCATGCGCACACACACACATTAACACAAATATTTTACCTTGGAAACCCAAATTGGGAAAAGTTGAAATATTTGTTTAGTGTATGTCTTGACACCTAATATTTTGGATTAGGAAAATTCATGTAAATATTATAAATAGAAAATAAAAGGCATTGGAAGGTGAAGAGACATTGGAATATGAATCTCAATAGTCCCCCTCTCCTTCTATATATCCATCTTTTCTCTTAATGCAAAAACACAATTCATTCATAGAGTTACTCTCTTAGCCTGACATGGTATCAGATCCAACCACAAAAATTATATTTTTCTACCATTGTAACTCCTACTCCCTGCCACATTCCTTGTCCTCTATACATTTGCATTGATTCTTGGTATTTGATTATTTGAGTGTTGCGTTGATTCCAACCTGTGGTAATTGTTGAAGAAATCTTTCAGCATCTTGTGCATTGGTCTGACCTGCACACGCTCTATGTGCTAGTCAAAGTTGGTAGTGTGTTGTATGGATAGTGTGAATGGTGTGTTTTTTATGGTCGTGGTATGCGTTTTTCACTTCATCAATGTGTGTTAATATCCTGCTATGTTGAGGTTGGTCGAAACTTGGAAATTGCGTTGAATTGAAGGTTGTATGGTGAAAGTATTACGCTATTTATTTTATTGGCTCGTATATAAGAATATTTTGTGTTGTGATGACAGTGGTATGCTACATAATTACATATACCCATTGAATAAATTTTTAGGTCGTGGTATATGTGGTATGGTGCGGTGAGCGTGGACTGTTATGGAAAATTGAATATTTTTGGTTGTACGGTGAGCTTGTGTACGCCTCATCCCATGATTGTAATGATATGTATACTTGTATACGCCTACGTTAACTCATTTAGAGGACATACATATATTTATTGATGTAGGTTAAAATTCGGGTGTGGTGTCATAAAAGTTCGATACATGCAACCTTTGTTGAAGCATTTTTAATAATTATGTGTGCGTTGAAATATGCAATGACCTCTCTTTTTTTGAAGACTGCACATGGAGTATTTTTAAGGCCATAATTTATATGTTGGATCCAAACGTTGAGTTATCCTATTGTAAAGTGCATATGTATGAATATATTATGAAGGTCATGTGTATGGTATGAATATATTATGAAGTATGGTTTGAATGATATGGCTAAAAAGTATGTGATGTTTAATATATGGTGTGAGAAGTAGTAAGAGTTGGACCATGTTTTCTTACCTTTGAGTTGAGGATTTTTTCTTGGTACATAATGTACTCCTTAATATTTATTATGGGAGTAGTTTTCATTGGAAAATAGAACAACCATGAATGGTCTAGGAAGATAAACTACACATTAATTTTCAATGACTTGGGGAAAGGAGTTTGTGAAGGTGAAGGAGAAGGAGGTAATCCTCCTCGAAAGCCCACTTCTAACAAGGGGCTTTCCATCTCAGAGAACAAAAAAATTAAGGCCTATGACTTAATTGAAGCACCTATTAATGAAGAGGTGAGTCGTAATATTACTCCTTTTACAAAGGATTTTAGTGCTTTAAAGAAGATGGAAGAAATATATGACTCGCATTTTAAGCTAGAAGTTGTTCAATTGATGATTAAAGTGTTTAATTTATAATTGAAGGATGATGATCATCTTTCCTTAGCCTCTAAAATAATAATCATTATGCTTGACATAGAAGTCGTTGGTGTTAAAATGGATGCTCCCCTCACTTATTTTGTCAAGGCATTATATCCCACTTATTCCCATTATATTGAGTCATTACAAGCTAGTGGTAAACTTTCAGATATTTCTTTTCCTCTATTATGGACAAGTTTTATAAAAGAGAAATGTTTTGGGAAAAAGAAAACCCAATATTGATATCTATTCTATAATATTCCCTTGGAATCAATTCAAATTTATTCTTCAAATAAGACTTATGCAATTCGGAAAAAAAAATACACACATTTTTCTTGCTTTCGAGGAGCTAGATATTGAAATTGAAATATATCTGTGATTTCGAATCTTCAATATTTGATATTCGGCCCTGTAGAAGCACTCTGGATATTCTTTCGGATAGCATGGGTCTAACCTAATTTGGATTCTTTAAGGCAAAGTTATGCCCAATCTCTCACAATGACCTAATTATGGACTAGTTAAGTATAGCAAACTTGTACGATGTGACACGTGTTATTGTTTCCTCCCTTGGCTTTGAAATTGATACACATGAAACTACAGTCTGTGTAATTGCAGAAATTTTTCAAATAATTTCAATCTAACACTTAGAGAGAGAGTTAAGACAATTTTCCCAGACTCACCTCTTTGAGATGAAATTCAGGAGCTTGAAAAAACCCTAACTTCCACAGATCATATCTTTGAAAAATATTGTGAACCAAGATATGAAATTTCTATAGGAAGTTCCTTAGGATTTTTTCTTTGCTCTGTAAAAATTTCAGCTTCTGAACCTTCGCAGAAAAAAATTTATAGCACAAATTCCACGATGACCTGTTTTAGGTGAAATTTGGGAGCCTAAAACAACCCTAACTTCCACAGATCATATCTCCAAAAATGTTGTGAACCAAGATCTAAAATTTTTACACGACGTTCCTCAGGATTTCGGCTTTTCTCTATAAAACTTTCAGCTTCTAAAACTTTGTAGGAAATAAATTATATCGAAAATTCCACAATGACCTATTTGGAGCAGTGAAACCCTAGAATCCAAAGTTTTGATACCAAATGTTATGAAACCAACTCAAAAAATAAAATAAAAGAGAGATCAACACCTTAGAAATCAGACACCTTGAGGGGGAAACCTCCATTACATTACATAAATGAACAATTCTTGGATGATACAAATTACCAAAACCTCCTTCTTTATATAGGATTCCATCGGGTCACAATATAATCGTAGCCGACCTAACAATAATAATGTAAGGGCACAATAATAACAAAATTGGGATTACATGGGTACAACAATAACAATAAGGTGGTTACACTAACAAAAATAAGGAACTATACTAGTAATATAGGGACCTAACAATTTATCAATGGAAATATCTTAAAAAGAACTATCCAATCAAATTATTTGTGAGTTTTTTTTTTATGAAAATAATTCTGAAAAATGCTTAGTAAACTTTAGGCTATGGTTTCAAGGGTGTCATCTTCAAATTGGCCTTACTTCTTATTCCAAAGGAGTTTGACCAAGCGTAGTACACCATTGGAAATATCTCGATGAGGATTATCCAACTAGATTGTTTGAATACTTATTTGATATTCATAACTTCAACAAAAACTCAATATCCTTAAAGCCATATTTTTAAGGGATCGTACCTTTAATACATCATACTTCCTTTCACATCAATGAAATTATAACACTATGTCCAACAATCTAATTTCTTTGACATATCCTTTGGCATCAATGACAACATTGTGCTCAAAATAAACTTGTTATATGCACTCCTCTTTATTGGCATGATGGAATATAATTTAAAGAAAAATAACAATAAATAAAATACTCATACCAAGTGTATTATATATTCCAAATATATAGTAACATAAATTACTCATCCTAGATCCCTATAAAGATGGATCCCATATTATTTGAGATTATGTGAGATATTTACAAAAAAATAAAATTAAAATAAGTAACCAAAAAACTTTGGAAAGTGATTTAACATTGAAATATATGGCCAAAAGGTGCAACCTTCACCATGTTCATCAATTCAGTTCCTTGCAAATATAAATCTTGTTAAATATTATAATTTTTAGATGCCACTAATATCTTCTAAAAACCACATTTTCAAGTTTTATAAGACATAAACTTATTAGGTGCCCTTCACTTATGGGTATGATGGAAAATAATGCAAAGAAAAATAACAATTAATATACTTATTAATCTAGGTATATGATATATTCCAAAAAAGTAGCTACATAGTGTGGACAAATTAACATTTCCATGAACTCACTACCTACGTACATAATAATGTCCTCTTTTGAATCCATTAGTTTTCAAATTCATATAATTTCATATAGCTTTAAAGATGTGTGGTCTATAGAAATATTTTCCTTAAGTGCAATAGATTACTCAAGGTGAGAATGTATGTCAATATAGAATTGAAATATATTGAAGTTTTATCCCTTTCATGAGAGGGTTTTAGTGGGATTTGGTTGTATTGTACATGATGATTCTTCCCCCTCATTATATCAATAATGACTCTATAAAAAGCTGCTATATTTGTAATATAATACTTTAGTTTTCATTATAAGCCATATTAGCATGTAAAGTAATACGCACATGAAAACATATATTACATCAATTTAAAGTCCCATCAAATGTACCTATAATAGTAGGAAAATTATATGGCACTACATCCATCTATTTCCCTAGATTAAAGCCATAGTAGTCGACTATTGCACCTATGTGAACATTTTCACGTTGCTATATTAAAAAATGGGGATGTCCACATATAATAATCTTAGGGCTAAGGCAAATATTATTCATTTTTCAAAAGTCACTTAAGAGCACCCAATATAAGGGTGAAGTAATAATACATAATGTGAATATTATTTGCATCATCCAAATTTTTTTAAAGCAAACTAATCAATTATTTAATTTTGCTCAAAGTAGTGGGGGGATTTTTTCGAAGTAGCTCTATGTATCTAAACTACTTCTCTCTATCTAATTAAAGTCCTTCAATATATATATCAACAATGTTTGTAGCCATAATATTTGTAATAGCATTTGCATCAAGGTCAAGTGCCTCTATATTGATCTCAAAATGGGAAGTGAATGAGTTAGGTGCCACGTCTTGATCTAATAAAGGGTCTAAATCGTTTAAATAGGAATACAACCAATCCACCTTTAACGTGTGAAATATCAAGTGACAAGATATTTTTTATTGGGCTTAGACTCCTCACCTAGTAAGCATGACATATACTCTCAAGAGGACTACAATCACTATCTGAAATTATTTTAGATTTTTCTACTAACGACTCAAGTTACTTATGTTTCATATGAGTTTCCAAATATCCTCCTCCTTTAAAAATTTCCTTGAATCGGTAATAGATTCAACATTTTTTAGAAGGATACAGAACAACCAATCCATCCTACAAGTGCATTTCTTTCTTTCGATTGGATAGAAATTTTGTCTTTAGGTAATTGTCATATTACTTGATAGCATTACCTAATTTGCATAAGGAAAATATCAAAATGATTTTATCCATGTCCCTAAATGTCAAAAATTGAGTTAGTGCATATATCTAACACAAAAATAGAAACCTAAGAAATAATATGTGAACTTACGATTCTCATAATTGGAAACCCAATTCCTATGGAAGTAGTCCAAGAACTTGTCCTCATTTGTGAATTTACTAAAAAAATCCATTTATTGAATTACCCCATTTATCCTTGGAATAAATTTTCATAATAAAGCCTATCTCATTTAACATTTCATTCACTTTTTCTAAACTACTAGCCAAGTGTTTCACATTTTTTTTAACTACACCCTTTGTACATTCAAAGCACATAATACCACTTCACAACTGGTGATTCTCATACCACATTGAATTCATTTTAATTGTGGCATTTTTCTGAAGAAAAAAAATTTCATGAAAAACAAGATTGAAGTTACCTCAAAGTAAAGATTTCAACCAATGTGTCATTGAACATGAATGCATTGACCTTCCAATCAAAATAGAGTTGGTAGCATCTTTCCATGAGGTGATCCAACCATAATGAAATATCTTGTGTTCTATTTATGTATTTCACGGCCCATGCAATTGAAACTGTGATTTGTTTTTCATAAAAAACTACAAGTGTGTACAAATTATATTTCCATATTTAAAATAAAAATACATACGAAGTCAAATTTAGGCCATCAATTATGTTGAATTACTGCAACTCGGGAAACACACTAACCCCATCTTTATTTGTATTGAATGTTGATTCTATGGTTATTAAGTTATTATTTGATAGCTTGACCATGGTATCAACAATCCATTTCATTTGAGATCTAACTATAAAAGGAACCTCTTTACCATTAGGTTCTTGGTAAAAGAAAAATTCATCTCAGCATTTTGATATTGAAAGTTCACATTCATTTCATCCCTTTTATGAAATTGATCATTTTCCTTCATCAAATGGTTGTATATATTTAAAACATATTTCATGCACAATAATAAATCTCTTTTTTGATATGACACATCTATGTTAATATCTTTGTTAATATTCATTTCACACACTCAATCAATTGGCACTTCCCAAAAAACAACTTTCAACATAAGAAACCATGTCCCTTGAAAACCTTGGTTGATGCATGGACTTAAACTCACCTAAAGTGTCATGCTAGCTTTGATAGAACCATATTTCCCCATATTCAAGCTCATATGTGTTATATTTCAATATTTATCCTCATCCCAAAAGAATACAAGTCAATCAAGAAGATTGTGTACAATGTCAATGATTAGGCACAGCAAAATTTCAAATCCATCCCAAAATTGTCACCTTTGTGGGTACTCTATGTGTTGGAAACTAAGTTGCCTTCATCTAATGTGGGTGGGGACCCTCAAATTATGGGTATCAATCACAAAATGGATACCTCACAAGAGCTAGGTGGCTTAAGAAGACTTGGAATATTTTGGACCTATGCTTTAGATGAAAAATAATCTAGGGAGATTATTTGGAAGCTTGCCCCAAAGATCTTAACCTGAACTAAAAAAATATATTATGACCTTGTGATGGAATATTTTAGTTGTTTAATACAGTTTATTTTATATTTCTACAACTATGATGATGAACATATTGATTCACTTAAGGGTGTGATGAAAGGTTCTCTAGAACACCTTGGTTTTTTTGTACTCTCCAAGGTCACATATGGGAATATGGAGGAGATCATACTCTATAAATGATGAACTTTGGAACCTCTACCGTCTGAGTGATTTTTATGTGAAGTCATTGTGCAAAAACATATGTGTGAGCATAAATGAATAATGTGGACATTGTGTGGTTCATTACTTACTCCTAATTAAGCCCTACATATATGTTGCAACCTAATGAAATAAAAAATCATATGCAAGGGTGAAAATGTGAAGTTGGGTTACACCTTTGTGAGAATCGGGGGCGGAAAACTTTTTTCCGCAATAGTTTGGCCGAACTTTGAGCATAAATGAATAATGTGGACATTGTGTGGTTCATTACTTACTCCTAATTAAGCACTACATATATGTTGCAACCTAATGAAATAAAAAATCATATGCAAGGGTGAAAATGTGAAGTTGGGTTACACCTTTGTAAGAATCAGGGGTGGAAAAAAATTTTCCGCAATAGTTCGGCCGAATTTTCTCAAAAGTTCGGCCGAACTCATTCTACCACTTAGATTGGCGGCATACTGATGGCATGGGCAAATATATTTTTTGATGGAGATGGGAAAACTGACAACAATAGTTAGGTCGGACTATTAGTTCGGCCGAAGTTTTAAAATAGTTCGACCGAACTCATATTTTATAAATATATCGCCCGTGAACTATTCTCATTTTCACGCTTTTCTGTTTTCGCTGCTGCTGCTCTGTTGTTGATCATATTTTGTTGAATTGCTGCAGCGACGTTAAGAGAATTTCCAGGTAAGTATAATCCACTAATTTTCCTTCTCTAAAACCATTGAATGTTAAATGTTCCAAGAGAATTATGGGTTTTCTAAGCTACTCTTAGGGATGTAGTGAAGTGCAAAAGCCCTGCTTAGTTTTGATACTTTGTTTCTTTGGCTTTTTACAACTTACAGTTGTAACTGTGCAATCATTGCAAAAACTCAGTTCCTTGATGGAAATATCTGTTTGCAGAGATTGGTGAAAAGGGGACTTGAAACTTATTTTTCAAGTGTGTTTTATAGGGAAAAATGTCCAAGTCTCAAAAAATGTTAATATTTCTGTATCAAGTAGCAATACACCCTAGTCAACCTTTTTGTTAGTAGGAACAAAATAGTAGATTTTCAATTGAAATTAGAATGCCTCGGCTATACCTAAAAGGCTGCTGATTCATGTTTTATATCTCTGTTTTATATCTCTATGAAGCTAAATTTAGGGTATTAGACAAAAACTTGTCTCAGCTTAAAGTCCCCTCCTCTGTTGATGAATGTGCTAGGTCAAAAAGGGACAGATATAAGGATTCAATGATTCCAAATGTATAAAGGGATATGGAACTAAATGAGATGATGAGTGAAAATTTTGTGTTTAACTGAAAGCAAACCAAGGATTTGACGAACTATATTCTAGATTCATACATATAATTGGGATGATGAAAACCAAAAACATTACTAAAAATAGGTACATTGGCAATATGTCACTTTTTACAGAGATACAGTAGAGAGAAACAAGATAGAGAATTTCTTGAATAATTTTTTTGCTGTTTAAAAAATCTTTTTGTTCTGTTTAAATTTTATATTTACAAGAAAATTACAATGATTATACAAAATTCCCGCTCCAGAATGATCCTCAGGGGGAACCTGGAGTATCATCTGTTGTTAACTATCACTGGTACTTGGGTGTTTTTACAGTCGCCAATTTAGATCTTCCTGCCTCAGATTTTTGGCAAACTAATAATTCTCTATGTAACTCAACTGTGTGTTTTGACAGTAGATTTTTCTTAATGTAAATTCCCCAATTACAATTTAAAAACTAAAAACTTAAAATTCACCAAAAATATTGACAAGGAAACATATAGGTCACTTAGCATTGTAAAGTTATACTTGTTTGCACTTGTTCTAAAGATGAGATTTCCTGAGTTTCCAAAAAAATTACAACATGAGCAGAAACACACAAAGAGAAGAATTTTGCCAGTTATGCACCACCATTTATCATTCATTGTCGTCACTCATCATCCAAATCAGTTAACTATTAAATAGTGTCCTCTAAAGAGAGATATGGACTGATAGGACCGTGGGGACTAATACTATGGGACATCAAAACATCCCTATTGGTGGGGTCTATTAGACAAAGAAAACAGCCTTGATTAATATCTATCTAATCTCCTATGTAGATGCACCATTAATATAGAAAAAATCAACAGATACAGTACAGATGACAAGAGACAAAAGCACCAGGATTTATAGTGCTAAAACCCACACAATTTATAGGCCCTAGGGGAAACGTCAGGATGGACATGAATTCCTACAGAATCTTATGAGAAACTAAGGTAAGAAATAAAAATCCATTTAAAGAAGCATTTCTTCTGCTTGCCTTGGGCTGATTCATACAATAGCAGCAACAAAAAAGACAGATTGATGAGGACCACAATGTAATCAGATTTGTTTTCAGTTACAGAGAGGAATTGAAATAACTCTTTCTCGAGTTAGATGACAGTCCTTAGTTTATCTCTCTGTATTGAAAATTAGCTGTTGATTCATACAATAGCAGCAACAAAAAACACAAATTGTTGAGGACCACAATGTAATCAGATATGTTTTCAGTTACAGAGAGGAATTGAAATAACTCTTCCTGTTGATTTAGATGACAGTCCTTAGTTCAGCTCTCTATATTGACAGTTAGCTCAATAGATTTATTAGGGGAATACAGATCAGTTTAAGCAAAGGGAAAAAAACCATCTGCTGTTAACTATCACTAGTACTTTACTTTTAGTAATAATAGTAATGGTTATGTATTAGTTACTGAATAACCTTAATCTGTGGAAACCTGTAATCTAACCAGTCATCCTATATTATAGAAACACTTCTTATCTCTACTAATTTTTTATCATGTAATCGTATCGACTTCTCATATTCACTATGCTCTAATTACATATTGATACGCCTAATAAGTGGTTACATAATATTCCAGAATATACTTCAAAACCAAAAGTGATTTGATAAAAACACATTAGCCAATAAACAAACCATTGAAACCAAAAGTTATTTGATACAAAACATAGGTTTTAACCTTATATAGGTAATTGTTTCAAATAGATTCTTGATTTAAAATGAAAAATATTCAATGTAAAACACATGCATTCTTATACACCCTTATGTCTACGTAAAGTAGTTTGAGTGATTCCATGGGTCCTCTACACCCTTCATAGGGCATAATTGGGATAGGTAGTGTTAACTTCTAAATGTTCTATAGGTAGAGTCTGTAAAGGGCCAGGTAGCCTCTGGATCTCATCTTTTATGAAAGGTGACATATCCAGTAAATGCCCCTACAATCAATCTAGGGAAAAGATCTAAATAGAAGTTTTCCATTTTCATATCCATGGTCTCAAACAATAAGAGAGAGAAAAATGCTTTTATATTAAATGTAAAACACAAATTAGCCATAAAATTTTCCCATTGAAACCAAAAGTGATTTGATACAAAACATAGGCTTTAACCTTATATAGTTTAATTTTTTCAAATAAATTTTTAATAAAATGAAAAATATTCAATGTAAAAAACATAGTATTTAGAAACAAAAAGTAATTTGATACAAAACATAGGTTTTAACCAAGTATATACTTAATTGTTTTGAAAATAGATTCTTAACAAGATGAAAAATATTCAATGTAAAACAGATGCACATTAACATATAATTGTGATATTTTCCCTTCTTTCCAAGTTAGTCCATCCTTCTATAAATATCCCTTTTAATGAAGAAAATATATCCATAGTGATCCACTGATATTTTTTCACCAACAACTATTCCATTTTGGACTTATATACCTCAAATCTATGCTCATTGAATTTATGCATCTATATCTTTAAGCTACTTGAAAATATTTTATTTCACCATAGGAATCATTTTGATATGTTTCCCATTTTAATGGGGTGTATCACATTTCGAGAAAAAAAACATTAGCCATAAACGTTTCCCATTGAAACCAAAAGTTAAATTTGATACAAAACATAGGTTTTAACCTTATATAGGTAATTGTTTAAAATAGGTTCTTAATTTAAAATGAAAAATATTCAATGTAAAACACATGCATTAACATATATAATCGTGATACTTTCCCTTCTTCCAAACTTAGTGGACATATGAAGAAAATATATCCATAGTGATCCACTGATATTTGTTCACAGACAACTATTCTATTTTGGACTTTTATATCTCAAAACTATGCTCATTGAATTTATGCACCTATATTTTTCAAGTACTTGAAAATATTTTATTACACCATAGGATTCATTTCGATATATCTCCCATTTTAATGGGGTGTATCACATTTGAAGAAAAATAGATTAGCCATAAAAGTTTCCCATTGAAACCAAAAGTAATTTGATACAAAGCATAGGCTTTAACCTTATATAGTTAATGTTTCAAATAGATTTTTAATGAAATGAAAAATATTCAATGTAAAACACATTCATAGTAACATATAATTGTGATAATTTCCTTTCTTTCCAACTTAATGGACATCATTCTAGAAAAATCCCTTTTAATGAAGTAGATATATATCCATAGTGGCATTGATATTTGTTCACAAACAACTATTCCATTTTGGACTTTTATATCTCAAAACTATGCCTCTTCCATTTTGGACTTTTATATCTCAAAACTATGCTCATTGAATTTATGCATCTATATTTTATTAAAACATAGGAATCATTTCGATATATCTCCAATTTTAATGGGATGTATTACATTTCGAGAAAAACACATTAGCCATAAAAGTTTCCCATTAAAAAAAATGCATTCTTATACACCCTTATGTCTACGTAAAGTAGTCTGAGTGATTCCACGGGTCCTCTGCACCCTTCATAGGGTATAATTGGGACAGGTAGTGTTAACTTCTACAAGTTCTATAGGCAGATTCTGTAAAGGGCCAGGTAGCCTCTAGATCTCATCTTTTATGAAAGGTGACATATCTAGTAAATTCCCCTATAGTCAATCTCTAAAATAGATCTAAATAGAAGTTCTTCATTTATCTCATGATTTTTAGTCATTTCTCCCATGCATTTGTAATAAATGTCAATTTAATATATATTTTTATTGATTTTGTTTTTTTTTCCCAGGGATAAGAAAACCATAAAATATGGTTGAAAAATGAAAATTATGCATAGAAGTTTCTTTCTATCCCAATCCAGGGAAAGGAGTGACTACATATGTGCTTTCCAATATTGTGACTAGCAAAGTCGTCCAAAGGAAAAAGAATATATCGGGAAGAACAAAAAACAACGAGGCATATTATATTGGATTCATAGAAGGCTTGGGAACAAATAAGGAGTATGAATCAAATGGAATTGTAGTTTTCACCAATTCTAAACTTATGTGCAACCAGATGAATGGCGTGTACCAAGTTAAGAAGGAGAGGCTAAAAGAGCAGCATGGAATAGAAAACAATATTGTTAGCCAATTTAAATTTTTTAGTATAAGGCATTGTACAAATGTGAATAAGATGTTTGCTGATCTACCGCATGGGGAAATTCCAATTCATGATTCATCTATCAAATATGAATTAATAGATGAATTAGAATTATACGAGGCAATGCCAATGCAAGATTCATCTCTCAAATATGAATTGGTTTTGAGATGCTCTTCTTCAAAAATTCAAGATTCATCTCTCAAAGATGAATTAGTTTTGAGACGCTCTTCTTCAAAAATTCAAGATTCATCTCTCAAAGATGAATTACTGTTGAGGCGCTCTCCTTCAAAATTTATTGATGGACATTGTAACATATCTTGGATATGTGTGTGTTGTGTACTTGTAAATGCGTCTTTTTTAATGACCATGTGCTTTTTTCAATCATATACCAAGTGTGCTCCCACCATACCATGTAAATCGCAACTTGGTCAACTTCACATTTGCAACAAGTTGTGAACTTCACATTTTTATAAAATTAAAATGTGGGGAATTCAACAAATTTTTGTTTAAATGGAGTTTCACTTCTTTTTTAATGACAATGTGTTTTTTTCAATTTTATACCAAGTGTGCTGCCACCATGTAAAGCGCAATTTGGTGAACTTATCATTTTTATAATTTTTTTTCTTAAATTGAGTTTCACACATCAATTAGTGCTTTGAAATTTGTGTTTTACATAATTTGTGTACAGTAAATTACATTAATTTTCTGAAATTTATTTTGAATTTATTTTAAATTCTAGTCATTTAAAAAAATAATTGTAAATGTCCACCGTAGATATATATATCATGGAGGACGGACGAAGATCAACAGAATCCCATATCTCTAGGAGGGGGGGGATCAGGGATCAAGGGATGTTCATGTTCTTTAAAAATAATCTTAAATCTCCATACATGTGTGTATATATGGAATTGATTTTTTATCGACTTTGTGAGTTAAATTAGTTGTTAATAAATTTTTCTTTTTTTACTTTTTAGGAGATAAGAGGAGAAGGGTCTCTACTCCATCCATGGAGCATGCCAATGGTTAACCCAGTCGTGGTATGGTTCACGCAATTTAATCAATGAATATGTACGTGTATTTATATGTATGAATGTATTTTTCAATTGATTATAAATTCGTATTTGTTTATGAATCTTCTCTCTTGTCTCGAGAGGTTGGTGGTGGTTCAAATCACCTTAGAGGGTCATCAATAAGTGGTAGCAGGTTGCGTGAAGGTGGTGATATTTATTCCCCCGGAGGCCAATCAACAGCTGGTGGTGCTGGTTCTCAACAGGGTCATTCTGGTTCTCAACAGTTTCAGGGTGGGGAAAATGCTAGCCAACCACATCGAGGTTGCCATCAATTTGAATATTTTTTCATTCAATTTGTACAAAACTGTTTACATGTGTTTTTTCTAATATACAAAATTTTATATATTGATACAGAGGCTAAAAATGCTCCAAATGTTGGTCAAAAATGACGCAGGGCAGAACGCTTCATTCAAGAAGAAGGTTGTCCACCCACCACAACTTATACAGTCGAATTTCTGATATGCCTTGGGAAAGAAACATGGAGAAATGCACCTTATAAAGGTGTCAACAACTTCATGCAAAATTGCAGAGAGATCTCGTGGCTTTGACTCTGCCTGTTGAGAGTCAATAAAGCTTGGAAATAGTTACACTCTCTAGGAAAACTAGTAGTTGTGTACCAAAAGCTTGGGCCAACGAATGATACATTTGTAGAAGTCATGAGAAAAAGAAAGGAAATAGTAATGGGTCCCGATAAATGGAAGGATGTAAAACAAAGGGTTACAAAAGAAATGGCGAAGTCAATGTTTAATTTCAAAGAAGGGTCAAAAAGAAAGATGTTGAAAGTGCAATATTTCAAGCACCCCAATATAGCTCACTATTTGTATGATAGACACCTTGCGACCTATGGAAGACTCCCATGGAAGGACGAGGTTCCTCTTTATTTTGAAAAAAAAAATTATGCAAAATTCTTTTTGGAAATGAAACTCAATTACAATGACCTTTTGTCTGAATTTTTTGGTCCTGGGAAAAGTCGATTGTGTGACTGTAAGGGCGCTAGGCATGATGTTGAGTTGCCTCGCCTTGAGCCACCATTAGTTAGTCAACCTTTTCGGGTCGAAACTTTGCGGTCAGAGATGGAAGCCACTTCTCAAATTAGTCGAGAAGCAAGGGATGCCATCATCAACAATGTTAACAGTGGATTGGGTGGAGTCGATGTTTGTTTGAATCAACAAAGAGCACATGAGAATGCACGCGCCAATTTTTTGTATTATACAGATGAAGAGATTGACAACATGAGTGTTGAATATCTCAAAATATATGCAAAGCATTGTCACAATGGTTGGCAAGACCTAATTCTTCATGAGGAAGAGGGCACGGGACCGGTATGTGTTAATGTTTAGGGTTCAATTATTTTAACACATACATGTAAAATTTGTAATAAATACACATGTATAAGTATACATTTATTTGTATGCACATTAATCTAACAAAAATGTATCATTATATGTTAAAACACCATTTGCAGCTGTCATGCTTGATGAATGACGAAAATTTTAACATCACGTTCGGAGCCTCTAGTTCAAACAATCAAGATGGGTCTCACCATCAAGATATGTTGACAAATGTTAGTGCTTTCTAAAAGTGATATTTTTAAAATAAATAATTGTGCACACATGTATATGTACATATATAATAATAAAATTTTTAACAGATTCTGATTCCATCAGATGTTTTTGGGATGGCGGTACCTTCTTCTTTCTTAGGAGATGTATCTTCTACTTCCTCAGGAGATGTGCCAGATCCACACTAAGTATGGACAATTTTTCACTTTTAAAACTTATGTTTTTAAGTTATATATATTCCACCTCAAAAAGTTCCATTAAAAAATGAGATATATCTATATCTTGAGTTATTTTAAAATTTTTGAATTTTAGGTTTTTGGGGCCTCTCTTAGTAGATGTCCCAAATCCACCTGCAGAAGTATTCAATTTTTCACTTTTAAATATATATGTTTTTTTAAAAGTTATAATTTATAAATTGAAGTTTAAAATTTTTATTATAAATTGAGATCTTGATCTTGAGTTATTTTATACTTTTAATTTTTTTTAATTTTAAGTTTCTATAGAAGATTACTTTAATCCACGGACTCTAGCAACGGAGATAGAAACATCCACACCATTTCAACCATTTGAACAATTTATCTAACTTTTTTTGATATTATTGAAAATAAGTTTATATAAACATTCATTTTCAACTGAAATTTTTTAATATATATATATATATATATATATATATATATATATATATATATATAACTGTACATGTATATTGTACAATTTACTGTTGGAGATGTTTCCATGGGAGAATTTGTAGCAGGCAAGCAACAAATGGAGAGGGAACTTCATGAGGTATTGCATGATTTTTTTTATAGTTTTTTTTTTTACATGAAGTTTTATATATTCTCACCCATTTTTAAAACATCAAATTTTAATATTTGTACGTGCATTGTGTACAGGTTCCCCATGCTTCGCAAGATAGCTCACGGATTGAGACTCTATTAGGAAAGACACTACATCCATCTGTATTTGATTCCAGATGATTTCTAGATTTGATTGAGATTTCTAGTCTTAAATTTACTTTTTTATATATTATCTAGATGCATATATATATATATATATAACTTGATACTTGTGAGATGTACAATTTTTGGACATATTTTATTGTGTTAATATAATTTGTCTTGTTTTTAAAAGTTAAGTTTTGGATGGTTGAAGTACTTTTGGCATGTGAATGTGAAGTAATGTTGTGTTATAATTTGTTTGATTTTTAAAAAATAAGTTTTGGATAGTTGAACTACTAGTAATGTTGTGATCTATAAATTAATGTTTTGCTTTTGAACTACATTTGGCATGTGATTTAATGTTGTGTTATAATTTGTTTTGTTTTTAAAACTTAAGTTTTTGATGGTTGAAGTACATTTGGCATGTGAAGTAATGTTGTGATCCATAATTGTTTGTTAAATTAAAAGGTAAGTTTTGGATTGTTGATCTACATTCGGCATGTGATATAATTTTAAATGTTTTTATTGGATAGTTGAACTACAATTGGCATGGCATGTGAAGTAATGTTGTGATATAATCAAAAAATAAATAAAACTCAAGTTTTGGATGGTTGAAGTACATTTGGCATGTGAAGTAATGTTGTGATCTATAATTTTTTGTTAAATTAAAAGTTAAGTTTTGGATGGTTGATCTACATTTGGCATGTGATAGAATGTTAAATGTTTTTATTGGATAGTTGAACTACAATTGGCATGACATGTGAAGTAATGTTTTGATATAATCAAAAAGTTTTTAAAACTCAAGTTTTGGATGGTTAAAGTACATTTGGCATGTGAAGTAATGTTGTGATCTATAATTGTTTGTTAAATTAAAAGTTAAGTTTTGGATGGCTGATCTACAATCAACATGTGATATAATGTTACATGTTTTTATTGGATAGTTGAACTACAATTGGCATGGCATGTGAAGTAATGTTGTGATATAATCAAAAAAAAAAAAAAACTCAAGTTTTGGATGGTTGAAGTACATTTGGCATGTGAACTAATGTTGTGATCTATAATTTTTTGTTAAATTAAAAGTTAAGTTTTGGATGGTTGATCTACATTTGGCATGTGATATAATATTAAATGTTTTTATTGGATAGTTGAACTACAATTGGCATGACATTTGAAGTAATGTTTTGATATAATCAAAAAGTTTTAAAACTCAAGTTTTGGATGGTTGAAGTACATTTGGCATGTGAAGTAATGTTGTGATCTATAATTGTTTGTTAAATTAAAATTTAATTTTTGGATGGTTGATCTACATTTGGCATGTGATAGAATGTTAAATGTTTTTATTGGATAGTTGAACTACAATTGGCATGGCATGTGAAGTAATGTTGTGACATAATCAAAAAATAAATAAAACTCAAGTTTTGGATGGTTGAAGTACATTTGGCATGTGAAGTAATGTTGTGATCTATAATTTTTTGTTAAATTAAAAGTTAAGTTCTGGATGGTTGATCTACATTTGGCATTTGATATAATGTTAAATGTTTTTATTGGATAGTTGAACTACAATTGGCATGACATGTGAAGTAATGTTTTGATATAATCAAAAAAAAATTAAAACTCAAGTTTTAGATGGTTGAAGTACATTTTTCATGTGAAGTAATGTTGTGATCTATAATTTTTTGTTAAATTAAAAGTTAAGTTTTGGATGGCTGATCTACATTTGGCATGTGATATAATGTTAAATGTTTTTATTGGATAGTTGAACTACAATTGGCATGGCATGTGAAGTAATGTTGTGATATAATCAAAAAGTTTTAAAACTCAAGTTTTGGATGGTTGAAGTACATTTGGCATGTGAAGTAATGTTGTGATCTATAATTTTTTGTTAAATTAAAAGTTAAGTTTTGGATGGTTGATCTACATTTGGCATGTGATATAATGTTAAATGTTTTTATTGTATAGTTGAACTTAAATTGTCATGACATGTGAAGTAATGTTTTGATGTAATCAAAAACTTTTTAAAACTCAAGTTTTTGATGGTTGAAGTACATTTGGCATGTGAAATAATGTTGTGATCTATAATTTTTTATTAAATTAAAAGTTAAGTTTTGGATGGTTGATCTACATTTGGCATGTAATATAATGTTAAATGTTGTTATTGGATAGTTGAACTACAATTGGCATGGCATGTGAAGTAATGTTGCACGATATAATCAAAAAAAATTAAAACTTAATTTTTGGATGGTCAATCAACTACTTTTTAGAGGTCAATGAAGGTATCTAGCGAAATGGAAAAGGTCAAAGAAGGCTCAACCAATACGAGTTTTAATCATGTGGGAAAATGTTTAGAACACTTGATTGTACTCAAAAAATTTCCAATGGGAATAACATAGCTTTTCAATCCAACTAACCATATCAATTAAGCTCTATTTGAAAAAAGAGTAAAGAAAAGCTAACATGCCAACAAAACATGTCAGAAAAATGACATTCATGATTGTCATTTTTTATTGGAATAGCTAAATCATATTAAGGATTCTCCATCCAAAAACAATTTCAATGAAAAGAATCCTTAATATGATTTAGCTATTCCAATAAAAGATAACAACCAAGGATGTTATTTTGTTGGCTTTTTGGTTTTTTTTACTTTCTTTTCAAATAGAGTTCAATTGATATGGTTTGTTGGATTGAAAAGTTATGTTCTTTTCATTGGAAATTTTTTCACTCGAACAAGAGTATGTAGAGATCAAAAACAATCTTAAGATTACTTTCAAGTACAATCAAGTGTTCCAAACATTTTCCCACATGATGATACCTTCATTGACGTCTAAAAAGTAGTTGATGGGCTATATGTGTTGCCTCTTTCCCATATAAACCCCTTTAATTTTGATTGAAAATATAATAAGTAGATATATGTTTGTTGAATTGGGGTTAATTTCATTAATGCACTCAACTAGGTAGCCTTGTTGATTTATAAATTGGTAAATTGATGACATTCAGTTAATTGCATTCTATAACATATATATTCAGTACGTGAAACATTTTTCATCAATGCACATGGGAAAAATACTTGAATAATTAATTGCATTCTAGAACATATATATATATATATATATATATATATATATATATATATATATATATATATATATATATATATATATATCCAATACGTGCAACATTTTTCATCAATGCACATAAAAAATCTACTTTCAGTTAATTGCATAGAACATGTATGACCATTGGATAGACAAATTTTGTACTAGATTTTCTATCAGAAATAGAGATGTGGGTCAAATCCCACCAAAAGTCAGAGAAGTGCTCCGAGTCTCTTGTCTGAAAGGAATATTCGTACAAAACTATACTATGGATTATTTATTTACATTCCATATTTTTTACCAGAAAATCCCACAAGAAAAACTAGTCACCTTCAGAGCGTGTAATATATCCAGTACGTGCAACATTTTTCATCAATGCACATAGAAAAACTACTTTCAGTTAATTTCATTCTAGAACATATATATTCAGTACATGAAACATTTTTCATCAATGCACATATAGTAAAACTACTTGAACAGTTAATTGCATTCTAGAACACACACACACACACACACACACACACACACACACACATATATATATATTATCCAATACATGCAACATTTTTCATCAATGCATGTATAGAAAAGCTACTTTCAGTTGATCCTAGTGTGCATATACCAAAACAATTTGTACATGTGCAAACACTTGTACAGATAACATAACAAAGCAGCTCAATTTTTAGTTGAGTTCTGGAAGTTCTAAAACATAATCCAAAGAGAAGAATTTTTGGGCAGTTCAATCAAAAAAATTCCAATGGAATGCCATCTTCAATGATTCATTCATGATCGGATTTGGACATTTTCCATTTCTTAATTTTCATTTTATTCTTTGATTGAACCTCTATCAGCTTTATGCGTGTTGCACACACCAAGTAACTATATTGACAACTTATGACATGAAGTTCATAGTCTTCAAAGTAAACAAAATCCCCACTTTAATTAGTTTGTCTGAAAAAATATCCTTTTAGTATAATAGATCCTCTTTCATATGGAAACTCGTGATCATTATAGTTTTCTAATAATTTCATTTTTCGTTAGTGCAATGCATCAAATAATACTTCACATTTTCATCACAGTCAGCAGTTGCAATTACAGCAAAAACATCTCCTGCACAATAAAAAAAACTTAACAAACTTATGTATTTAAATTTATTTCTAGATATTTATCATTTGAAAGCAATTCAAATGTTACCTTCTCTAACAAGATCGAAAACTCGATCACCATCGGATGATATTGTAGTCTCCTCTGATTGCATTTCTTCAAACATTGCAACGGACATTTTTCCCAATGTATTTAGCTCTGTATGTTTCCAGTCTTTTACATACACTTTGTTTTCACAAACATCATTGGATTCAGTGTTGTCTATGCAAACATGACAAAACCAAGAATATTTTCTTTTATCCAATGCAAACACATTTGTGGACAACTTTATTTTAATTGAATGCAATTTCGAGTCCCTTTTATTGTTGCAACATCATTTCCAATTGATCTATCTACTTCTTCGATCCCAATATGCCAAAAAAACCTTTATATGTAAAATTCAAAGAAGAATGTAAATATGATTTCAAAATACAATCAGAGATAATGAAATTGTGATAAATGTACACTGTTTAAAATTAGATATCTAATAAAATTAAAATGAATGTACCTTCGCACTTCTCTTGATTGGTTAGTCTCATGGCTTAGAGTAGCAATGCACCATTGAACAACTTCTTTAGTGTCCATAAGTCGGCTTGTAGAGGGATTCATTTGATATCTTCGAAGTGCTCATTTTATGTATGCCCCTGCACCGTCATGTTCTCCTTTTCCATGACCAGTCTCGAAGAAATTCCAACAATGTTTAATGCAAGTTTTCTTATGAAGACAACATAACCAAAAGAATGATCATGCAGATTTGAATTGACCTGCGCATCCATTTGACCATATCCAATGTTCATTGAATGTTATTCCCCAACTTTTCAAGGAATCATAAATCTTTCCAAAACAATGTTGTACAAAAAATGTATCATGTGTACGATCATCACTGATATAATAGTGATATTCTTTAATAACATGTCTATTTTCACTGGTGCTTTCTAAATGATTGACATTTTCTTCAGCATGTCTATATAGAATATGGACGAGCATGGAGACTTGGTCAGAATGATAGTATTCACTCTGAATTTATTTTTGTGGAACAAATGTGTAGTTTTCTGCAAAATCAATTACTGACAAAATGGTCCCTAGTGGAAAAACTTCATGGGATTTTTTGAATTGCAAGTCTTGCTATCGAGATCTATGGGAATGCTTGGTGTATTTATAAATTTCTTTCTCAAACTTTCTCAAAAATTCTATCACAAAAATTTCTTCTTCTCGTAATTCAATTCTTTTAACACTATTTGAACCTTGAATAGATGTATGGATATATTCATATCTCCTCCATTTCACTTTCATGTTGGACAATGATTGATCATTTATATCCATACGATATTTGTTTTGAAATTTAATCAAATTTCCACAATCATCGCATTTTTTACCACTAACACATTTATTTTCGTAAAATAGATCATCGCTTTGTCTTTCACATAGAATTTGAGATATGAAATCATGGATAGTGGAAGGAGGAGGTGAATCCTTCCAAAATTTTATACCAAAATTAAGGAATGTGTCATAATATAACTCAAATTCCACATGATAATGACAAAAACAAGTGTCGCATACGGTGATAGGCTTTACATACCATGGTTTTTGTTGAACAAAAGCACTGATTGATACATGCATTTCACAATTCTCTTTTTTGAACTTGTTGAACAACTCTATCTAAGTGGTTTCCAAGAAATGTTTTTCATGTTGTTCGTATTGATTTCGTGCTATTCTTCTTCGCATCACATCCCTTGCATTTGGCAAAACACGTGAATTTTTCTTCCAATATTCATATATTATTTTTTTAACATGTTCTCCAAGTCTATCTTTGTATGGTTACCTACAAATAGCTCTCCAACAAGTGAGTTCATCATTTACATCTATTTGCAACCGAAATTTCTGATGTTTCTGCAAATTTTTTCATGAGGTTCCTAATGCTCGTGCCACGGATTTTACCAAGCGATTCTCTTTAGTACTTGATGAAACCAATACCATATGTATTTTTCTATGTACAACTGAAACATTTTTCTGTCTAGATATTCTAATTAAATCTATAGCACTATTTTTATTTTGTATCACATTTTCCTTCATTTTTTTATCTTTGGTTGATTTTCGAATACCCAATAAAGTCGTAGCTTCTTTTAATTTCCTTAATGATAGGAGACCTTTCAACATTTGGGCTTGAGCTGTCACATTTTCATTTATGAATTACGTATTAAAAATGTGTTTAACATGATATGGTATATAATAGTCAACTTTTTTATCTCCATATGTGTGAGTGTCAACATTTTCTAACATCTCATCATCGACATTGATTTCATCTATACATATTCGAATGAATAGTACATATAATAAGTTTACATATTCAATAAATAACTAAATTAATAAATTTGTATGTATAATTTCAATAATACGTGCATGTGTTCAACAGATATATATATATATACCTTGTGATTCAATTTCTTCATTTAAATTTCTTTCAACATTTTCAACATCTTCAATCATTGGTTCAATATCTCTTTCACTTTCTCTTTCAAAATTTTGTATCTCATCATCAATGTTTTTAGGAATATCTCTATCTATTTACATTGCAAAATATTTTTCAAATTAGTTCATCAAATAAAAATTAAGCTTCACATTTTACACAAGGAAAATTTTAAATATATCAAACTCGTAATATTTAAATTTACATACCTGCTTTAACTTCTAGTTGAGGTTGATTTTCCCCTTCAATATTTGACAGTGCTTCTATCTTTCTTTTGCGAGATTGTCTCGTCTCTTCTCTACGTTCCTCAGGATCTCTTTTTCGATCATATTTTCTCTTACAATTCCTTCGATTTCCCATGATAATAGAGTATGAAGTTCAAAAATTTTCCTTCAAAAGTTTAGACAAAAACTCAATTAAAAAAAAACATCACAAAAAACTTAATTTTAAAAAAACTCATTTTAAAAATTTTGCAAAAAGTACATACTTCAATCCAAAACACTTACTTCAAAAAATATGAGAAAAAAATGTCTTATAAAAATGAAACGAAGCTCAAAATATTTCCTTCCAAGTCCTACAAAAATATTTCATTTAAAAAGTTAGACAAAAACTCATTTTAAAAAATCATTATAAAATATTTACTTCAACTCAAAACACGTACTTTAAAAAAATGTCACTTCAAAAAATGCCTCCAAAAAATGTCTATTGAAAATTAATTCCAACTTTTTAAAAAATGCCACTTTAAAAAATACTTCAAAAAAACCTCTAAAAAAATATCACTTTAAAAAATACTTCCAAAAAATGTCCAAAAAATGTCCTTTGAATATTAAACCTAAAAAGATTCCTCTCGAAATTAAGCTCAAATCCATACCTTCAAAAGCAATGAAAATTAAGCCCAAATCCATACTTTCAAAAAAAATGATGCCCAAAACACATCCAAAAAATGTTTTACATACCTCCATGAAAATTAAGCCCAAATCCATACTTTCAAAAAAAATAAAGCTCAAAAAACATCCAAAAAATGTATCACGTACCTCCAAGAAATGTCCTTTGAATTTTCCTCCAAGAAATGTCCTTAAACCCAAAACAATTTTTTGCAAAAATGTTCTTTGAATGTACCTCCAAGAAAAGTCCTTAAACCCAAAATAGATTTTTGTAAAATCAGACCAAAACCTTTGTAAAATCAGACCAAATGTGCGAAAATATGTGAAAATAATGAAAGATTTTGTGACAATTTATATTGCCACGAAATTTTTTTTTGGAGGGGCTTCACGGTATTTTCTAACCGATGGAAATTCAGGTAAAATTTCAGCCGAAATTTTATGTCGTTAGACTTGACGGGCCGTCGACGCAAAAAACAGTTCAACCGACCTTTCTTTAAGAGTTCGGCTGAACTAACGCGTCAACAATTACACAAAGCCAAGCTCTGAATACGTATCTACAACTTTGAACTGATTAAACTCAATGAAACATTCTAAATTAACTGTCGGAACCAAGACAAGAATTTTCAAAATTAAATCTACTTTCAGAAAATATAAATTTTATGGAATTTCCTAAATATTTACTAATGTTAATTAATTTTGTAATAAAATGGGTGCAAACAATTTCTGAAGATCATTGTGATTCAGTGAAATCAAAATTATGTATCTTCCAAAATACATTGTAAAAAACATTGAAAAATTTATGGTGCATTACATTGGTCTGTCATCTCTGATGGGTAGCTTTTATATTTTTAGTTTATAACTTATATGTTAAGAAATTTCTTACGTCGCGAAACATATTCAAAATATGCAGTTTTTTCATATTGGACATGTTCCAAAAATTCTAGTAATTATGATATGCATCCATTGGATTTGTAAATATGACGAAACCAAAGTAGACTCTATCTAAATTCTTGTAACACATTTTGTTTCTCAAAAACACAAATTTTCAAAGAATACAACATTGCGTATTAACATGACTTCTTATGAATCATTTGATTGTTAAAAAACACACTCAAATAAACACTAAGTTGACATATCAAATGTGTATAAAAAAATTCCAAAAAATAAGTAATAGAAAGCTAACAAAATTTCTGACAACTTTTATTTTTATCGCAAAATGAAATTCTAAATAGAAAAATTGTTTTAGCTTGCAGAAAGTTGAAGAACTAAAAAAAATGAAAGTTTTTTCTCAAAAAAGGGCAAAAAGTGTAACCAACTTCACATTTTCACATGGGTTTATTACTTTCCAACAAATTAAATTCATAAGTGTGCTTTTGAAAATGGCTAAGGGAGACGAATAAGCCTTCACATATTTCTGATATACCAAAATTGCTTGATATGCAAGGTAGAGAAAACATATAAACATATATATATATATATATATATATAGATGAACCATAAAAAAATATTTCAATGTGCAAAGAGAAGAAGTAATTGAAAGTAAAAGGATTGAAAGTAATATTGAAATGTATTTAAAAATATATTAATAAAATAAAAATTAAAAATAAAAAAAAAATTAAAAAAAAAATTGTGAACATTGTAATCCTTATATAAAATATCTCAATGTTTGTGTTAACGAACTTATTTCAATGTCAACCATTGACATATTATATATAGTTTAAAATAATAATAATAAAATATTTATATATTATATAAAGTAATTGAAAAAATAAAGTCTTAATATTATAGCATTTCAAGTATGATATATGATTTAAAATAATAATAATAAAATATTTATATATTATATTAAATAATTGAAAAATTAAATTCTTATATTTCAACTATCATTATTTCACATTTTAACCTTTTACTAAAGTTCAATTCTAAATGGAGCAAATATTTTTTCAAACTAGATCCATGTCTAAAATATCAAAATTAGTTTAAATTTATTTTGTGTAATTTAGACAAATAAAATATAAAATGTTGTAATTATACCAAAATGAATAATAACAACATAATTACGAAAACACTAATATGTTATCATCATTAAAAGAGGCATCTCGCATGCACAAATATCCTTATCATTGTAAATGGTACTTTATTGTAATTTACATTCCTCGATATTTAATCACTAAATATTAAAGAGTGTTCATGTTTTGCTCTAAGTTCTCTTAGAGAAACTAGCAAATTGGATATGAAACTCGAAAACATGTATGCAATGAAATATCACTTCAACAAAATTGATGGAAGACCTTTTATATTGTAAGATAAAAAAGTCGTAGTTTTCTCAGGTGACGTTTTGGCCCAGAATTTAGCAAAGATTTTTTTTAAATCTGGCAAAGATTTTATCAAATCATGTTTACAGTTGTTAAACTTTAGTATTTTGAGTGTCTTAAGGGTTTTTGGTAGTGCTGAATCCATTTCCACTATCAAAAATGGATTCCAAACACTCCAACTACCTGATTTCTTGAATTTTAATTGCTTGGACTCCGGCGAAAAACTGTTCTCCGGGCTATTTCGTTGCCTGGGTAGACAACTCCGCCAAAAAAAGTGAAATGAACCTAATTATAAAAGTAATTTCCTAAGTTTATTTTCAACATAAAAAAATAATTGATGAAAAAGTATATGTAACCATTATTTCATATTTTTATTTATTTTATATTGTTTATTAAAGAATTAATATTTTTATTTATTTTATATTGTTTATTAAAGAATTAATAATTTCTTTCCAATAGTTTGGATTTACGTAAATCGATGATGTTTAAATATTATGATATGAATTATTAGAAATTATTGTCACTTGCCTCATGTTTGGATATAAAATGTATATCTTATCATGAAGTATTTCTACAAAATTTTCATATCATATATTTTTTATATTATGAAGTATTTGATTGATTTTTTATAATGTAAATATTATTAGCATAATCATATTTATTATTAATAAATGTGGTTAATATATATCAATAAACATTAATAATAATTATCATAAAATAATGATAATATTCATATTCAGGTTAATAAACATATAAAAAAATAATAGTAATATAACAATAAATATATAAAAATAATAATAATAATACAAAAATAATTCATATGATAAAATTATTATTATTATTATTTTTAAAATGGAGGGAGACGAGAGCGCGAAGGGTTATATATCGTTCCGATGGAAAAGTAGAAAAAAAGTTTGCGTGGGACTAGGATTAGCCTCAAATAATTATGTGGAAGAACTAGGACTATGGCAAAGGCTGAAGTTGGTAGCTGCTGAAGAAATTCTTCAATTAAGTGTATTTCGAGACTCTTATAACCATTCAAAAATGTATCAACCTAAAACATAACAAGGAGTTCAAATTAAGGCCAACTATGCAAAGAATCCATCTGATTATGGATAAATTTTAGATTCTAGATTTCTATCATATTAAGAGGGAAATTAATTCTTTGGTGGATGTTCGTGCCAATATGGGTGTCAATTTGTAGCAAGGTGAATTGAGGGAGGATGAGCGCATAACCTCCACTTGTCATATTTCATGATTGATTATACGCCGAGAACCTAAAAATGTAGGAGGACCATTAAGGAGGATAACCCGCCTGAGAGGTTAATTAAATGTTATAGATATGTGATGGTACATCTTATTTGCAGTGGACGTACTGGCAGCATGACGGGATATCCATCCAACAAATGGATAATATTGAGGATTAATGACAAGCATGTGAACATGTGATCGAGGAGGAACACCTCATAACGGTCATGTGGGTTCATGATCTAGATCAAGAAGCAATGAATTTCAATATGGTAGCAAGGTGTTCAATGAAATCGAGTAGCATTAAAATTGAATGGACTTACCCCATTATAATTTTGGAGTTGAGCTTGGCTATAAGAGGATGGTTAGGCAGAGTGTACGAACTGTGGCTTTCTATTCGTTCTCGTTGTGCTGAAGAAATGGCCTCCTCATCAGGAAATGGCGTTGGAGGCTCCTCAGGAGAAATTAATTGAGCGTTCGAGGAGGAAAGTGAGGATATGATATCTAGGATAGGTGGGGAAATAATATTTGAGTCCCGCTCTCATTTCACCATGGTTTCTATTCAATTGGATGGCCTGAAGAAATATGTTGAGAATGTGCAGGCGACGGTGGAGGTAATTTTATCCAAGATGGAAAACCTTGACTTCAAAGTTGAAAATTTTGAAGTTAAGGTGGATAATGTAGTCGTCTCGGTGTTAAAAGAAGTCTTTGGTATCAGTGAGAGTGGTGACCATGATTTGGCACTAGGTGAGGGAGGGGCTCTCCCTCCAGAGCTTTTAGGCTAGCTGGATATGCAGCAAGAGCATGAGCGGAAAGGAGCAGTGGACAAAAGCCAGCAGGAGGGAGAAGAGATGGTTGTTATGGAATAATCGAGCAGAATGACGTGGAAGGAACGAAGTAGTTAATTTTTAAACATTATTAATATTATGTTATGTAGGTATCTTAGTATAAATGGATTTTTTTGGCGAGACAATAAGAAGAATGATGTAGAAAATCTGGAAAATACATCTCTACATAATCATTTGCTCAAAGCATTTTTGGAGGGATGTTAAAACTTTGTTTCTTTTGAATTTAATGGTTCTGGCCAGATTCCAGATTGATTAATAGAAATATAAGAGTTTCTATATATATATATAATATTTTTTAATAATTATTAATTTAAAAGAAAAAAATTTATAATCATTTTTAAATAATTAATTGTTATTACTAATTAATTACTATTATAATGAATTTTATTATTAATTAATATTACTAGTATTATTAAAAAATATTATTATTTTGTTTTGGGGTAGCTCAATTGGTAATTTAAGATATGTGAAATAGTTGAAACTCAAAAGACCTACTTTTAAATCTCCCTTTTTGCGACTTCGTTCCAGAGAGGAAGACATGTCGTAGACCCCGAGAGGTTTACTAGCAGCTACGTGTAAAGCAGATTGTTAAGCTCCTCTTGGTCATAAAATAAATAATAAAAATAAATAAATAAATAAAAATAAAAGATAAAAATAAAATACTATTATTTTTAATGTTAATTAAATGTAATATCATTAATAATTAACATAATTTATTAATTATTTAATTTGGTTATATATATATATATATATATATATATATATATATATATATATATATATATATATATATATTTAAAATATTATTATTATTATTACTAATAAAAATATTTTTAATAATAATAGTAATTATTAGTTTATACTTTATTATTATTATTTTAAAATAACTAATTAATTACTATAATTATTATTATTATTTTATTTTATTTTGTAACCGAGAGGAACCTAGCAACTCGCTTGACATGTGACTACTATTAAACCTCTCAGGATTGTGATATGTCCTCCTCCCCATAACCTGGGTCATAGCATGTAGAATTTGATCCTGGCTCTTTCTAATTTCAACGATTTCACATTTCTCAGATTAACCAATTGAGTTGCCCTCCCGAGGACTACTATTATTATTATTAATTAATTAATATTACTAATATTATTAAAAATATATTATTATTTTTTTATCGTTAATTAAATTTAATATTATTATTAATTAATTAATATTTACAGTCATTATTTTTGCTTAATTAATTATTTTAAAATAATTAATTAAGTAATTAACATAGTTTATTAATTATTTAATTTATTTATTAATATAGATAATTAATTAATTAGTATAGTTAATTAATTAAAAGTGTTAATTAATCATTTTAAAATCGTTATTTTTATTACTAATTAAGTATTATCATTATTCATTAATATTATAAACCCAAAGATAAATATTATAAACCTAAAATAAACATGGTTGATCATGGTTTACCATGGTTGAATTTCATATTGAGACAATCTTTCTCACAATGCGACGTTGGACCATGGTTGACGATAGTTGACTATGATTGATTTTCATATGGAGATAATCTTTGTCACAATGCTAGGTTGGACCATGGTTGATTTTCATATTGAGAAAATCTATGTCATAATGTGACGTTGGTTGACCATAATTGATTTTTATATTAAGACAATCTTTGTCACAATGAAATGTTGGACTATAAGCAATGGATGACCATATTTGACCAATGTTGACCATTTTTTACCATGTTAAACGATGGTTGACAATTATTGACCATGGTTGACCATGATTCATTTTCATATTGATAAACCCTAAGATAAATATTATAAACCAAGCTCTATAAACCCTATGATAAATATTATAAATAGTAAAATAAATGTGGTTGACCATGGTTGATTTTCATATCTATACAATATTTGTCACAATGTGACGTTGGTCCATGGTTGAGAATGGTTGTCCATGATTAATGCTGATATTGAGACAATCTTTGTCACAATGCAATGTTGGACCATGGTTGACCATGGTTGATTTTCATATTGAGACAATATTTTTGGAAATATGACATTAGACCACGGTTGAGCATAATTAATCCCTATGAATAATATTATACCCTAGAAATATGGTTAAAATCTAATTTAACTTCATAATTTATATTTTTTAATAAAATAACAATTCCGCACAATAAATTTAATAAACATTTAAATTTATTTAAAACCAAAAATATTTTATTCATTCATTTTAAAATATCACTATGGTAAAAATATTAAAATCAATATTAATATTAAAATAAACATAATGTCTTAGGGCAACTCAATTGGTTAATCTGAGAAATGTGAAATCGTTGAAAGTCAAAATACTTAGGTTCAAATAACCCCTATTGTGACCCTCGCTACAAAAAGGAGGACATATCGTAGCCCCCAGAGGTTTACTGGTAGTTTCGTGTCAGACAACTGCTAGGTTCCTCTAAGTCACTATATATATATATATATATATATATATTAAAATTACTATGAATTAAAATTAGATTAATTAAAAATTATTAGAATAATATTAATAATATTATTAAATTAGTAATATTGAATTAAATATTAAATGAATTAAAAATTAATATTAATATTAATTATTATCTCCCTGATGGGGTGTCATGTCAATGGGACAGATGGAGGTGGTAAATGCGGAAGGGGTAGATCGGCATCCACGCGCCACCAACGATCATTAAATGCTCCTCACATGTTCAGGGTGATGGCACATTGGTTCGTGCACCGTTGAGTTGGTCTCAGGGTATTATCAAGGTTGATGGGCTTTGTGTGTGCATTCTGTAGCATTTGGGCGATGGTGAATGTGAGGTGGGAGAGAACACCCTGTGTCTCAGCATCTGAACGCAAGCCATAGCTTGAGCCTCCTGGGCAGGGTGTGAATTGGAATGGTGGGAAGGCAGGAAAGTGGGTTTGGTACAGTGTTTGGGTGTGGGATCCCAACACTCAGCCAATTATTGTGACTGGAGGTGCGACTAGTGCAACACCTACTCTTTTGGTGGTGGGAAGAAAGCCCAATTAGGTGTGTATCTCTGCAAACGGTTGGTCCTGCGTGGTTGTGTGATTCTTGTTGCTTGCGGACGAGGTAGGGGAGCAGTGTTGGCTTTGGCTCGGGTGTCACCCTGGGGTCATGGCATCCTAGTGCACACCTTCTTATTGGGTTATGTATGTGACAAGGTGGGGCGTGGCTTTCGCACCCAAGACTGTCGCTTGTTCTCGCAATTTGTTAGCCATAAGGGGTCGCATCAATGGTGTTGGTTGTCATTGGGGTGAGGCATCCTGTGTGGGAGAGGGGCCTTGTAGCCCAGCATTAGTGGGGGGTGGGAAGACTAGCTGTATGTCGCAACAAAGAGGCAGAGCATGCAAAGGTGGTTTTGGGCATGACATGGAGGAAAGACAGTTGAATGGTGAGCCAAGCTCCAACTCAGAGTCTACGGAGAGCCAGCATTTCTTGGTTGTGATGGAGATCTCTCCATCTCGCTCTTGAGGCCAAGTGGACGCTTCGGTCACCCTAGACGTAATTACATCCCATCTTCAGCATATGCAACTCAACCTGGATAACATGCGGGAGCAGAGGTATGAGGAGATAAATGAACGCATTGCATACATCAAGGATATTCAACATATGCAAAACGAAACTCTGGATGTTCTGGAGATTCTTCGGCGCCAGCTGCGGTGCTTCCGTGACCACCTCCAAGCGTTGGAAATTCAGCTAGAACACATTGACTATCATGTCCACAACCGTGCAGGCCTCTTCCCTGCACTGTCAGTATTTCCTCCCAATCCTCCTTCATGATGCTTTGCATTCTACTCTTTTTTTCCATTTTTGTGCCAGAAATAACCATAAGCACCAGTTGCCTTCGCTCACATCCAGAATTACTGTTTGGAAGGTCTTTGGCCTTGTTTTTTTTGAAGCATGTGATGCTCAAATGTAATACAACTATGTTGTTTTGTGATATTAATTTCCAAATGATAATATAACAAAGTTTTTGACCGACAAAAAAAAATATATTAATTATTATCAAAAATGAAATATTAAAATCAAAACTAATTGCTATTAAAATTAAAGCATTAATATTAATTACGATTACTAAAAAATTTAAATTAAATTTATTATTAATATTAATGTTAAGTATTAATATTACTATAATACACTAAAATTAATTATTATTAATTAATATTTAATTAAAAATATTAAATTAATATTAATATTAAAGTTAATATTAAATAATTAATTAATTAATTTAAACTAATATTAATATTAATTACTATTAAAATATTAAAATTAATATCAATTAATTACTATTATGGATTACTATTAAAATATTAATATTAATATTAATTATTAATACTAATTATTAATATTAAAATTGATATTAATTATTAATATTAAAATTAATATTACTATCACATATGTGGAAGTAGGAAACCAAAAAAATATATTCAATGATGTATGTTGAAAATAATACTATCACATTATTAAATCTATATTATTGGTGATGTCAAGTCCAATAATGGCTTCGAACCTTGATAGCCATTATGTCATGACAATGACATCACACGTCAGGGTCCTCTCCACGATGGTCGACTGGTGTCGGGCCCGACCACCCAACTGGGCCCCGCCTGAGTCGAGGGGTCGGGTTTCTCCTCTTACCCGCCTCCAACATTAGTTCCAACTTTTATTAAGCCCCACTCCTTTCTCCAACGCGCCTAACCCTCACTGACTCTTGCCTCGACGCTATCTTGATCTTGTATTGTCGTCCTCTCCACGTGTAGTTATTGGCCTTGATCTCTTCGACCATCGTACTTCTCTTCATCGCCATTGCTTCTCCTGCCAATGCAGTGTAGTAATATTTCGAGCGATTTTCAAGCAAGAATTTCCCAATTTTGAGGGATTTTCACGACGATTGGAGTGGGGGTCGAGCTCCGCTGAATTCCCACGAAAAATAATTGAGAGCATAAAATGCTCAATCCAAATTCTAATTATCAAAGACCACATGCTATTTACTAACCATTCATGTTAATCTTATATAATACCAAATACTACCTTATAATGCAAGTTTTGGGCGCACACATTTGTAATTAATTTATATAAAAATTGGACGTACAAAATTTATTAGATTAATAGATTAAACAAAAATTACTTTCAATTAGAAAATGTCAAACTATTTATTAAAATTTAGACATATACCACTCATTTGTCATCTCTATCCATTCCATTTCTACTATGCATTGGTCATTAGTTTTGCTCAACTATTGTAATCAAGCAAAGTTGTTTCTAACAATGGTTATATATTTATTTGTAAATGGAATATCCTAGCCAAGTATATTTATTTTATTCGAAAGCCATCTAGTGATCCCCAAGACAGAGGAATTATTAAAGTGGTGAAACCAGTCCCTGTTGGAATTGTTATTTTGGTTATAATTTTTCTTCTTCTATGATTCCAACCTTGAGATTGTTCTGACCATCTTTAGTATCCCAGGATTTGAAACAACTTTTTAGTAAGAAAAAACTCTGGTTTATATTGAGTACCAGTGCACAACATCAAAAAAATTTACATCAGTCTTCAAGTGTTTCATCTCCTGTTTATACCTATCCAGGATATCTAAATTTTGTACAGTTTAACACACATGTTCTAATATTCAAATCTCCCTAGTTTTGCATTTAAATCACATCTAATCTGTTTACATCCTTGTACCATATTCAAAGCATTGTAAAACTAGCAGCCAGCATGCTTCCTTTGTTCAGCAATAGCTTCTGAATACTAGCTTGCACATGTAAACGATATACCAACCAATATGCAAATATTACAAAAAAAAAATTAAAGTACCGAGAGCAGTCTATTACCATAGGCTCAGAAAAACTTTACCACCCTTGTAGCCCCTTTTCCAGAGCCATCAACAAGTTCATATTGCATTTCTCCAAAAACACCATGCATTCATTTCTTAGATAGTCTGACCGCAACCTGGTTTTTCTCTTGATAGACATGGTGGAAAGATATAGCAGTGAAAGTGTTCCTCAGATCTCTAATCATGTCCAGCCAGGATGTGAGATTTCCAGGTGTCAGCGGAATTCTGTTGTTCAAGTGCTCTATGAGGACTTTGGAATCCCTAAAAACCCATAGTCTGTCAACGTATAATTGCTTAGTAAACCATAATAATCCTCAAAAGTCAAGGATTTCAGCCCTCATATTTGTGCCTTGGTCTCCAAACTAGTAGGTTTTATAGTGACATTGTGGCGATATCATGGGCCACGCTCCACAGCCACATCTAGATTATTTTGTGGCACCATCAAAAAACCCTGCAGGATATTACATCTCGAAATTTTGTTCCTTATGGAGAGGTCGCGAAGGAGCTTCAGATAAATGGTAGAGTTGTTCCATTTTCTCATAATCTATGTAGCAACCATATCGGGTGTGCAGACCATCTCCTCAAAAATCCATCAGTTTTTTCCAACCCACATAAACCAATGCAAAAAAAAGGGCATGCTTCTGTATAATTTCCCCTTACCATCCCACCATTTAATGCACTCTTCAGTAGTTGTGTAGGTAGGAGCCAAAGAGTTTATATGTGAGCATACAATATGATGTAATTTCCTGGTGAAAACACATTCATAAAAAAGGTGTTTATTGTTTTCATTACCTACAGAAGCCAGGACCAATCTTACCTTTCCTTCGGAGGTTTTCCCATGTGAGTTTCATGTCCTTCCAAACAAGCCATAAGAAAATAATCATTTTAATTTGGATATTCTCCTTCCATATGATGTTGAACCAGCACTTTCTCATATCACCGTGATTTTATTTATAAATCCATAAATCCATTTATTTTACTATAACTTTCCCCTTATGTAATGTGCCCCCTCAGGTGACCTGATCCCCATTCCTATTATAGCATAGGCCAGCCTCCTTTAATGCATTCAGATATCTCTGCCATTCCCCTTTCAGGGCCTCTAGGATGTTTAGTACTTTTGGCTCCATCCAAACTGGTACCCAAACCACCCATTTTTCGATGATCTGTGTCAGATAAGATACACCTCTCCTATTAAGATGACTTCACAATTCCAAGCTAATGGTAAATCCGTCTTCGACATCTTGGATGTTCGGTTGCCCAATTAGGATCTTGCAACCAATTCTAAAACTCCACCTGAAACTTCCAATGTATTGCTTTCTCACCTTCATAAATCCATTCCAAATATGTGAGCCCCTCTTAATTTTCTCCCATCCCATAGTGAAAAGGTCTTCCACGTCTTGGAGTCCTAGATACTTGTATTTAATTATCGCATGCCATATGCCAGGATAGTGCATACATCTCCATAACGATTTGACAAGAAGGGCTCTGCCAAAAAATTTCACATCCAAGATGCCCCATCCCCCCTAGTGTTTTGGGCATGAAATTGATTCCTAGCTTACTAGGTGATATTTTTTATCCTCTCTTCCATCGTCCCAAATGAAGTTAACTAATAGACTTTTGATTTTTCCAATAATGGTCTTAGGTATTAAGAAGAGGTGAGCCCAGTAGACAGATAATTGTTGCCGTACTGCCTGTACTAAGATCATTCTCCCCACTATAGATAACCATTTCAGAGACCAAGACTTAATCCTCTTTTTATATTTATCAACAATCCATTTCCAATCCTCCACCCCATAGCATGAGGGCTTCAAGTGAAATCCCAGGTAGGTGAATCCCTTAGCAAGAGGTACAAATATTTGAAATTAAAGAGGGATCTAATATTTGCATAGGTACCTCCACCATCCTTAGAGTGATATAAGCAAGACTTGTCACCATTTGCCTCCATACCTGAAACCAAGCAAAAACGCTGGAAAATGTCGAAAAGGTGTTCCCAACATCTACTAATAAGCCTTCCAAAAATTAATATATCATCAACAAAAAAGCTATGTGAAATTTCACGATGTGCAGTGATCCTAATACCCTTGAACTCCCCACTATCCATCGCTTTCTTGATCTTCATACTCAGTGAGTCCATAACCAAAATGAAGAGTAGCGGTGACAAAGCACACCCCTGCCTTAGCCCCCTGCTGGGTTTAAAAAACTGAGTCGTGGTGCCATTTATAATATGGCCATCGATGAGCCACACACACAACTCATTATCTAGTCACCCATGCCATTATCTTTCCCAATTCTATGCAATATCATTCTCAGAAAACCCCATTCCATGCAGTCATATGCTTTACTGAGATCAATCTTCATGACAGTGGCATCCAAATGCTTTGTGTGAATAGTGTGAATAATCTCTTGTGTAGCGGCAATGGCATCATGAATGTTGTGATCTTTTAAGAAACCAGATTGCTTGGGTGAGATTAATCTGGAGAGAACCTCTTTCATTCTATCAGCAAGTATTTTAGAAATGAGTTTGTATAGTGTTACACAAGAAGTGGGCAGGTAGTCCTGAAAAGACTTCAGATCCTTATTTTTAGGAATGAGTGCCAGAAAAGTCGAATTTACAGCACCATGGATCACTCCCTATGTGCGAGCTTCTTCCACCATCTCAGCAATATCATCTATAAATAAATCATGGAAATCTATAAAAAAGTCAGGTGTCCAACCATCCGAGCCTGGACTTTTGTCAAAGGCAAAAGACTTAAGAACCTTCTCTACTTCAACATTATTCACGAGCCTATTGAGTGCAATGTTGTCTTCGGCATTGAACATCCGCGGATAGTCCTCCAATGCCCACAGTAGATCATCCACCATAAATTCATCGCATGCCTTATAAATATTATAAAATATTTAAATGTTGCCTCCTTAATATTCTCCATAGTGTGACAATAACTACCTTCAGCATCTATGTGCCATATTGCGTTTTTGGCCTTTCTCCCATTAGCAAAAGAGTGGAAAAATTTAGTGTTTATGCCACCTTAGCTGAGATAAATTGCCCGGATCTTCAGTCACCAGGTTTTCTCATGAATAAGTAAAATCATCCTCTTATACGTCCGTATTAAAGGCAAGTTGCGCAAGTTAAGCCGGTTTATCCTTTTTTTTGGTTTCTTCCACTATAGACGTGATTCTTCATTATGGGTTTTCCCTCTGTCGACAACTTCAAGCAAACCTGTTTAATGATCGGATCTGTTTGGTCAAAGGGAGTTGTCAAGTCTTCTTCATCAAGCGAGCCTGTCTGTCCCCTTAATATGCTGCAGGGTTTTCACATACGTTGGCTTATTCGCTCCTCTCTGTATGACTGATATAACCTTTTTGTTGTTTTTATGTTGTATTGGAATATCCTGGGCGGTTTTTTCTCTGTCTCGGTATATCCAGGTCCAGGCATAGGGATGTATTTTTTGTGCTTCTACAGGTTTGTTGTTTCTAAAAGAGTGATATGTTGTATGTAATGACGGATAGACTTATATCCTCACATATTCACAATGTTGATAAACTATTTGGAAGTGTATACTACACTTCATATACTGTTGGATGTACAGTTTATAAATATATAATACAGCGGTGTTTTTCAGAAGAAAAGAAAAAGAAAAAAAAAAAAAGGGGGGAAAGAAAGAAAAGAAAAGAAGAAGAAGACGACATCAATATTATTAACATTTCAAAACCTTTTAAATAAACGTGAATGAAAATTCAAAAAATTACAGATTTTATGGTTTATGATTAATGCAATAAAGGTATCCATTAAACTACGTGGTGACTTATTAATAAAAATATATTAAATTCAATGTTTGTGTGCATTTATCTTTGTGCTATTCCATCACCTATGTTATGCAAACCGTGAGAATCACAAATACATTTTGCGAAAACTAAGTATGGTTCACACTTTTTGTGGAGAGGAATACTTTTATGGGTTCCACGATAATTTGACCCCCGGTGCATTAATCTAGAATTGCATTGCAGGTGTTGAATTTCCGTTGGATAATATGCAAAGAAAATAATGTGATCACAATTTCCATCTTCTGTGTCCATGAAAGTTGAAGTCATTGATGATAGAAATGGTGAACACAATATTTACTGCTACTGTTGCTGCACTTTTCATCATCATCTCTTGCGTGCGTTGATAGCACAGTTACGGCACCTTCAAACCGAAATCACGTTTCTTGATGTGCTGAGCACAACAACAGTTGGCATAAATTATGTGAATAGAATTTCCTGAATACGGTGTGGAATATTTAAAGGAATAGCCGAACACTCTAATTACATGCAATTTGTGGACTAGTGGACACTCCAGTTCCATGTTTCGCCTCCTTCTCTTTCGTTGCCACGTAAGTCACCGTCTTCAAAAACTAACATGTTTTTTTTTTAACTAGATATAGATTTTTTTTTATGAAGTTATATTCATCTTCTCTTCAGTTATTTTTTATTTTTGGAGATATTTGATTAGTTATATTCAGTTATTTTTATTATTTCAGATACTTAATTATTAGTAGTTAAAGTTTATATTCATTTTATTTTTAGTTATTTTTCACTTTTGGATGGATGTTAACTGAAGTTTATATTCAGTTATTTTTACCTCTTTTAGAAGCGAAAGCTTATTTCCATTATTTTAAATTTTTTACATACTTAATTATTATTAGTAACTAAAGCTTATATTCTTTTTATCTTTAGTTATGTTTTATTTTTAAATATATTTTATTTAGAAAATAATCTTCTTACCCTACGTTACATATTAATATATATAATATATTTTTTTTCATGAATAAAAACACCAAACGTGTAAAAAATATAAGAAAGAAATCATCAAAGTAAATCCAAATAGAAAATTACGAAAATAAACCATTAAAAGAATATAAAATGTCACCACACATTCATTTAATAAAATAAATCATTAAAAGAATATAAAATGTCACCACACATTCATTTAATATATACATATGAATATAAACACTATAAGGTGTGAAAAATATAAGAAAGAAATCATCAAATTAAATCCAAAATAGAAAATTACGAAAATAAATCTTTAAAGGAAGATAAAACGTCACCACACATTCATTTAACACCAGATATGTTGAGGAATCAAGGGGGATATTTAAAAAACAGAAAAATAAGGTGTTGATGAATAAGGTTTATATTTGAAAAATAAAAAAAAAATTGATGATGTTTAAAGCAGAGTATACCATGTCAATGAAAGAATTTGATCATTTAGCTACATAATTAAATAGCAAAATGGTACAATGAATTTTGTCCCAAAGATTTGTTAACTAGTGTTCAAAATTGAACCTTTCCTTGGGCTCATGGACCTTCTTAGAAGGGCTAAAAAAAATTGACACTACAAAAAAAAATATATCAAAATCACTAGTCAATTACAAAAGTTAGATTAAATTTATATATTTCAAAAGGGAAATATTTTTACCTATCAATACTTTTTATGTTTACGGAAATTTCAACTATGAACCAGCACATAAATCACTCTAACTAGTGATCGTTTTTTAGAAGAGACCAGTGAAAGTCGAGATGACCTCATACGATTTAATAGTTATGTCATGATTTTGGGGAAATTTTCGTGAGGCCCCCAACTTACGCCAACATATTGTAACCTACAACAATAAGACATGCAATAGTCATGGTACTATTACACCTAGCAAAAGGCAGCGGAACAAATTGAATACTCATTGAACAACTCTTCATGTGCTCTCCCTCCTCCCCAATTATCCTTGAGCATTCTTTCTATGCATCCATTTTTTCCATTTTAATCTGAATTACAACCCATCATCCATAAAAGAAAAGTTATCGTTCAACGCTAGACTATAAGGTATTGTTCATTATCCTCCTCATATCTTCATTAGCATTTGGTTTTTCATTCTAGGGATTCATTAATGAAACACTCCTTGAAGTAATGGCAGCCTTCATTTTAATGTAATAACTTTTAGCCTTGTTTTAAAGAATCAATAACCCCTAAAGAGTTGGAACATGAATATTATTCATATCAAATATAAAGATATTTTCCATATATATATATATATATATATATATATATATAATGTCTCTTATCCACAAATTTTTATTTTTATTTTCTTTTACCCATTAGAGTTAACAAAATGTTTATTAACTACTAACCAGAATGATTAAACTCTCCTTCAATTACAATTTACCGAAGTTTTATTAACTACTAACCTTATTAGTTTCCTCTTTTTAATGGTTAGCAATTACAATATCCATGTTACTTTAATTTATAGAACCCACAACCTAATACACTTAACATTTTATAAAATCAATTCTTCTCTCATTATTTAATTCAAGTGAATATGTGGGACTTCTAGGTACATATATATGTATTTACATATATATATATGTGTGTGTGTGTGTGTGTGTGTGTGTGTGTGTGCGTGCTAGGTGTATTTTAATTAAATTCTCTTACTTCAATACAACCTTCACTATACATTTTACTTGACCCTATACCCTACCTCTATACACTTCCTAATTAAATTTTTACTATGCGGAAGTGAAATTTCGATTTCCAGGTATACAAATGAAATCTTCTTAAACCTTTATAATAATACTGTTATCATTGTTATCTCCTCTCTATTGTAATATCAATCCCCTTGATATGGTTTCTGGTTTATTAATTTCGGTCTTAAATAAATTCGTGGATAATAATTAGGTTACTTTTAGGGTTGGCTTGGAATACACCTTCCGAGAAAGATCAATGTATGATCCTTTGATGGTAAGTCACATCATTCACAGTACCATGAATTCGACGTATATCTCACTATTCTTAAGGAATTGATAACTATTAAATGAAGCCAGCTTATAAATTCAAACCTTGATCCCAATGCAATCCCAAGTGGATTCGCGGGTACTCTCAAACGTTTATTGCATTAATGAGACTGGGATTTCTTAATTTAATTCGTGTTGTATGAAGTGGAAATTTCTCGGTTTGCTCACCCTTGACTCATCGATCTGAAGGTTATGTGTCCTTCTGGTGACACTTGTATGGACAAGATGGGTTAGGGTTTCATCCTGGGGTTGGGTTATCAAATGAGTATTTTGACACTGATTTCTCGTCTTTCCATTCTCTTCTAACAAGAGCTTCGCTCCATCTTCAAGACAGTTACGCACAGTGGCTATGGATTACCACCACACCTCACAACCCGGCTTCTCCCTTATTTATAACTGGTAAGATTTCTCATTTTCCATTCATTGTAAAGTTATAATGGCTTGATGTTTGATTGTATGCTGTTTGGTTTCCGTTCTTCACCGAATTACAATTTCCTTGCTCCGCTATTATTCACTGTTTAAATTTTCTTCCTCATTTTACAATCTTACAGCGTCTTCATTTCTTCAATCCTACCTACAAGATAATGTCATATTTTATTTACTATTGTTCCCTTGCATTAGAGAAGAATTCTCATTTTCTAATTTTGCCCTCCGAGGCAGATTTTGTTGTAGATTTGTTCGTGGTTGAAAACGTGGGCAATGGTTTATATAGAACAATGTTACAAGGTAACATTTTACATCAACCTTTGCCACCATTTTATTTCGTAGATATGCAAATTGGAATAGCCTACAGTATTTTATTCTGGTTTCATATTTTATGGCCAATAATATTCCTACTGCCCTAATTTGTCTTCTTTCTTTTTTTTTCAATATGTTGAGGCTCAAATGTAACGTAGGCCTGCAACTGTAGTACGGCCTTGGAAATCGAATCTCTTCGACCTCTGTCCCAGTTTTCCCACCTTCATTTTAGACAAGTAATCATGTTATTTCCTCCTTTCACTTTCTCGTTCTACTTATATACCCTTGTATTATCATGACTATGTTTTCCTATATCAAATACGAATTAGGAATGGAGCTAATCTTACAATGTTTAATGTATAGGTATGAAGCTTTTCCATTTCGTTCACTTCAAATTCGGCATTCTTTCTTTGGAACTTTTCCAATTTATGAATATAACTTACTGCTGCCACACAGTTTGGTCTTCAACGTTTGGGAGGAGTGCAGGGTTTCAACCCGACTCTAGTCGAATTTCCTGTTTACTTATGTCAATCTATATTAGAACTTATTTTTAAACTATTTTCTTGTGTTGGCTATTTCGAGGTTGAACAAAAATTGTAACTTGTTTGACTTTTGAGATACTATTATTCCATGTACCATAAGTGGACTGTGACCTTTATTTCTTTTCCATGGTTGGTATGGTTACCTGTATATATTTACTACTTCCCAGTATTTCACTTCAGTGTCTTGTTTATATGTTTCCACCATTTCTACAGGATTGTATTATATTCCAAGAATAAGGAATCACTTACATCTGAGTTTTATATTTCATATATCTCTAGCAAAGCTACATATTTTCCTGAATTAGTAAATAAGTTTTCAATTCATACTATATAGGGTTTACTAGACTTTCAGCTTTAAAGTAAAATCAGAATTAGATTTACTTATCAGTTCCTATCTTATCATCTAATTTCTGCTGTGAAAAGATACTGATAAGAATAGAATGAAAATTGCATCAATTTAGTATATGTGCATATATAAAAATAAAAAAATTATATATATATATATATATATATATATATATATATATATATATATATATATATATATATATATATATACATCCAGCTTTTTACATCAATAATTTCCTTATTTTCTGCAATAGGGAAATTACTAAATTTTTGCTTAAATTTCTGATGCGACTTAATACTGCTATATAAATTTTATATCATTTTTGTACATAAACGTTATCCCTTTTCTTTTTATAACAACCAAAGAAATCCAGTTTATAAATCAAATTATTGACTCCTAAATAAAATATAATTTATGGTTTCGCACTAGTTTCATATTATGTCCAGCATACATGGATTATTTCTTAATGTTTCAGTACCTTACTACTTTTAAATTTCTTCTCTAATTCAGGTCTCTATTCATTTCTGTTGTACTAGAATGGCTTATAAATTAACTTCACTTATTTAATTCTGCATTTTCTCTGTAATAATTATAACAAGAGTATAATAACCAAAATATATCAGTTCTTATTTCCATATATTTAATTTCTTCTCTGCATCTGAGTTTATATTTATCATGAAGATATACAGAAAATTAAAATAGTTACCACTAACATTTACGTTTACTAACCATAAATAATAACTTCTCTGTGGGATACTAATCTCCAGATTTAAACCTATCATAGGTTTAGACATTCCGGTAGATGGATCTCATCAAACTATTCCCATACAACTATACAGATCGCAGTATTTCTACCTTATCAAAATCTGTTAAATATGGGTACTTGGTAACTCAGTATATTCAAAAGTTAACTAACTTGTTAAAAACAAGAATCTATTTACCTGAGCACAATAACTTTTTTCATTGTTCCTACTCATCCTTCAAATGGAGAATTAAATTACACATAGGCTAAGTTAATATAAATCTGAAATAAACTAGTTCAGTGTGCATACTAATTGCTATGACTAGTTCCTCCAAACCTTAGAGTTCTCTCTCTGTAACTCACCCCCAAGCTGAGACCTTTTGCTTCTAGTGATAGACAACCCTTTGTCTATCCTGGAGCAGCTTATTTAAGTTGTGATTTCCCAAGCCTGTTTCTAATTTCTGCGTTCAGAAATTTCAGGATGCTTTCTTCCTTCTTTGCCTAGGATTTCCCTCATTGAGGTACTTTATAGCTGTCTTTTCCGATTTTACATCTTTTTCTTCCTCTTCCCAATTACTTTCCTCTTCATTGGGGAAATTAGATATTTTATCTCCATATCTAATTTTGGTAATATTTCATCCAAGGATTTCTTGAAGGGGTGGGAAAGTCTCATCACCTTATCCACATCCTCATGGATTTAGGTTTCAGATCTCCATTCTCAATATAGTCATTGCACACATAACTTTTCCATGTATTTTTATTAAATAAAATTTAAAATAATTCTACACACTAGTTCTCCATTGGGGTCCACTTCCCTTTTGGACTTATTCATAGGGTTATTACAATATATATATATATATATATATATGCATATATATAGATATAGATATAACAATTTAAAAAAATAAATAAATAAATAAATAAATAAAATAAAATAAAATAAAATTAGTGGATATAATCATCGCTGCTAGAGTTTGCAATCTGCTGGCTTCCCTCGATATGGTTGTCGCCGAAGATTTATCTCTTACAACCTTTGTCTCTACACCTATTTTCATCAAATAATTGGATATTGTTACCTCATCTTGTTATTCATTCATCTGCAATTAATCATTTGACTGGTGTTGGCATCGTCACTAAGGCCATCCCTTATCCCCCTTCCTTTTCCATGGCCATCTCTCAATCTTTTGTAATTTCCTTTGAGATGGCCTCTATCGTTCGTGTTGCAGCCACTTCCACCGAAGGTGAATGCCTTTAATCAACCAATTTGGTGCATGCCCAAGGTTGCAATCTAGTGCGAGCAAATAGGGACGATCACACTATAGATCTTGTCTATGCTAACCAATACCCTTTCCAGGAACACATTGTTGTGCAACTTGGAAATAGGAATAGACCTGGTGATGAAACTATACCCAAGAGTTCAGAAGATACATTTGTTGTCAATTTAGTTGGATCCAACTTCATGACACTTCCATATAACATAAATTAGTGTTTATATGATTTTGCTCGAAGTGTTGGGAACCCTCTGTTGGGCTCGAGGAAACCTCAATTCTCAAGGACCCAGTTTTTTAGTGTTCTTTATACTTCCAATGGGAGGCTATTAACTAGGATCTAGAAAATTTCACTATTTTTATGAAACAAATATCAATAGGTTCCCTTTGTTTGTAGGTTAAAGCCACATGTCTAGTCTCCACACTCGCAGCCAGAATTCAGGATTGGGTGAGAATCCCATATGGCAGTTTTCATCTCTTATATGAAGTTCGATAACTTTAGGATCATAAAATCCTTAGTGACTATGTAATAGCTAAGAATTTTATGATCTATTTTTTTCAAGAGTAAGGGGTGGATCCAGAAGTTTGACTACATCCTCCTCATCCTAACTCAAGTCCTGCAAGGATGTTCTTAAACCTGAACCTCCATCACCAAATCCTAAATATCTATCAGGATCAACACTTATGGTAGATCAAGTAATGGAAACCCCATCTCTAGATGTAGATAATGTGATATGTAGCTTCCTGGCTACAGATTATGAACGACAAGCACTTATTTTCCAATTTAATGTCTTTTAGCCCTCAACTTCTGCCCTCTAGGAGTGGGTGAAATAGAATTGGTCTTAGAATATTGTGATACATTATTTCTCCAAAGGATAATGTTTTTATGATATTCCCAAATTTAGTGGACCGAAAAAAAGTTTTTTTATCAAGAACCTTGTGTTTGGGGCTGCTCTAGCCTCTTTTTAAAACCATGATTCCCTGATTTTAATCATCTTTCCATGATAGCTTTGGAAACACCTGTTTGGTTAAGTCTTCCTAAATTTACCATACATTTTTCTCATCTCAATGTTTTGTAAGAAGTGGGGAACTTAATAGGTCGATACATTAAAACTAGAAAATGATAGTCTAGCTAAAGGAATTCTCACATATATTCTCATATGTGTGGAAGCAGATCTCACTAAAGGATTTCTTGATAAAATCATCCTCAAATGGAAGGGTAGGGTTTATTCGCAACTGATTAATTATGAAAATATTGGTTTTCACTGTAAGAATTTTCAATAACCTAGTCATCCCCATAGCACTTTTCCCTTTTTCAAGGGTCCAATGCCCAATAGGATCCTAAGAAATTCATCCGTGGTTGGAAAGATTCGAAGGGATCAAAAGGACCCAAGACTAATACGAATCACAGTAGGATACCCCTTAGCATGATAAGACATTTACGGCCAAAGAAACTCATTTGGACTCAACTCAGCATCATGTAGAGCCATTGCATCCATCTACAGAAGAATTTCATTCTATGGCCAAAGTCGGAAAAGGATTTGCCATAATTTTGGCTCCATCATTAAGTGAGCACAAGCGTACTCACAAGTCAAATCACTCGGTCACTTACAGGTAAACTACAAATGGGCTAGATGTCCTAAGATCGAATCTTGGGAAGGTTGTAAATGTATCATTTTGTATTTTGTTTAAGGAATAATATAATATGATTTTTTGGAAATAATACAAATTGATTTAAAAACATAATTAAAAAAATATCCCAAAAATTCTATTTATAAACCAAATAAAAATTCTTAAATTATATATATATATATATATATATATATATATATATATATATATATATATATATATATATATATATATATAATCAATCTCTTAACTCATATCATATCCATATTTTGATGGTTATCCAGCCATTATCTCAACTTGTTTGGATAGTCGTATTATTTTTTTAATAATTAATAATTAATTAAAATTAATGTTTTGAAATATTTTATTATGTACACCGTAAGGCGTTCCTCTTTGAAAAAAACTCTCTCAGCGACCACTCTGTCCTAATTTGCACCATTAGATGGAATGCTATACAATTGAATATTTTTAGACCATTAGATTAATAATTAATAATTTAGAGAAAAATAATAATGAGGATGTTCAAAATGTAATAAAACACTGCTTCTTATTGAACAGTTACTTTATGGTTGTAATGGAAGAGGTTCATTCTCTTCATCACCCTAGATGAGTATCTTGATTAAATCTGGTTAGGTTCCGGAAAACACCCTTTTTTTATCAAGGTAACCTTGGCTTCAATCATGGAGAAATTCATACCCACGCAGATTCTAGGTCCTAATCGAAAAGGCATAAACGTTATCTGATGTTTAACTACCTTGGAAACTCCCACTCCCTCACAAAATCGTTGTGGGTTGAACTCGTTAGCATCTTCACCCCACAGTGCTTTGTCATGATGGATTCCATCGATTGGAATTGTAACTTCAGTGCCTTGTGGAATGTAAGGAATGAACCGTGTCAGCTCTAATTCAAGAGGAAGAAAAATAGGGTTTTGTGTTGTAGTGAATTTTTTTTCCCAATTAAGGGGATGGGTTACACCTTTCTTAAGAACTCTTGACAATTTTGTTAAGAAAATAATAGATTTTGTTATTTTTATTTAGAGAGTAATAGATTTTATTTTATTTTATTTTATTATTTTTTTCTTTTTTTGTGTCCAATGTGTTCTTTATTTATCTTGCATAAAAATGAAAAGTAAATTTTTTTCTTTCCAAAAATAAAATATTTCATTTCTTTATTATTCAAAAGCTAAAAAAAAATTATTTGCATTTTTTAAATATTATTGTATTTAATTTATAAACTGCAGTTGTTTTTATATTTATTTATTTTTATTTTTTTAAACAAATTCAATTGTTTTAATATTTCCTTTCAACTTCATATTTTTATTTTCATTTATTTATTTAAAAGGAAATTTGAATTGTTTTAAATTTTGCTTTCAACTTTTTGTAGATGTATTTTATTTTTTCAATTTTCTTTGTTTTTTTAAATTATGTTTATGTTTTTTTTCAATCATTTATCTTCCTTATATGTATTTTATTTTTTTAATTTTCTTTTCTTTTTTAAATTATGTTTATGATTTTATCAATCATTTATCTTCTTTCATCCATTCCTTAATTTCCATGCTATTTTGATTTTTTTTAAAGATCTAAAAGTTAGATTATCAATTTTTTGGCCTTTAGTTTTCATTTTCAATATTTCTCTTTTTTCGTTTGTCTTCTTTTATGTATTTCTTTAATTCCGTTATTTTTTTTTAAATAAACTATATATTTATTTCCATTCAATTCTTTTTTCCCTGGTATTATAATAATTAGTTATTAGGATCTTTGGAAAACGTTTCTAATCGGTGAGGGTTTAAGATCGCTCTGCAACTCTGTGCCTAGGGTTTCGATCCGTAGTCTGAGCACTACGTCAAACTTTGGCGAAGGGCAGTGCCCTGTTCGCTGAGCTCCGAAGGCGTGGGTCACTTCTGGCCCAGCAAATGAGGTGCGCGGGGGCCAATGGGGCCCCTTCTTACAAACAAGTAATGATGGATAAAGGTAAGGCCCCACTGGAAGGGGTGCAGATCACTGGAACTGAAAATGCCGGAAAAAACGAGCTAAAAAAAATTAATAAAGCATGTGGGTTTACCAAAGGAACCACAAGGTCAAAAACGGACGAATAGCATCAATATCTCAGAGGAAAAAAACAATGTGGTCCCAAATCCCGAGCAGGGACCTCCAATAGCAGAAGGAAAAACTAATGATACCACTGGGACCGAGGACCTACCCCAGCAAGGCCCGAATCTGGCAGGATCGGCCACCGAAACTAAGAAACAAGTGGAAAACAGGCGCTGCAAGCCAAAAACAGTAGAAAGCCTGAGGATTATTATCACAGATCCTGAAATGAAAGCCTACAGAGACCATCTGAAAATACATGCGGTAATTTGTAAGTTCATGGGCTTCTGGCCAACGGAAAAATCCCTATGCCAGTGGATAAAACAGCAATGGAAGCTAAAGGGCGATATCAGGCTGCACCTGGGGGCTAAAGGGTTCTTTACGGTGGTCTTTGCAAACCTGGAAGACAGGGATCGTATTTTTGATGGAGGACCGTATTTTTACACCTCAGTAGGCCTCTACATGAGACCATGGAAACCCAACTTTGCCCCAAAATAGGAGACTTTCACGCACGTCCCGGTTTGGATCCGCCTCTTCTCTCTTCCCATAGATTACTAGAGGCCCTTCGCACTGGCACCTTCATCCAAGCCTCGGAAGCTACCCTGCAAAAAAGGTACACTTCTTGTGCTCGCATCTGTGTTGAAATGGATGTCTCAGGGGCCTTGCATGAAGGTCTATGGCTGGAGTTTAGAGATGAATTTTTTTTCAGGCCATTGACTAGGAAAAAATCCCCTTCCGCTGTCGTAAATATCATGAGTATGGGCACCTCTTCAGGGAATGCTCGCTGAATAAGCCAATAGAGAAAACCAAGGAAAACATGGGAAAGGATCAGGAAGGTTTTTCTCACCCCAATGGTAGACAGCGAGCTAATAGAAAACACCAACCCAAGACAAGAGTCCTAAATAAAGAACCTGATAATTCCTTTGAAGTGCTGGGCTCAGTGACTGTAACAGAAGAAAGCTTAAAGAAAACAGATCTGGATCAACATGTGCAGGTCAGCCACACACAATAATCCCCAAATCATAATACAACCATGATGAACAATATCCATCACAGCCCAGCTACAGAGAAAGACTTAGAAGGGGATGTGGAAATGACCTCAAGTGAGATAGGCACCGAGGATCTAGAACTCAGTGATATCTTAGAGTGGGAAGGCATGGACCTCAACACAATGGTAGAGCAATGGAAGCAAAAGGGCATGGAACACATTCCAGAAGAAAAATTGGACAGGGTAAATTTTCTTTTCTTAACACGGCAAGATGCAGAAATCAAAGGACAGAAAAGAGGCTTCGGGGCAACGAAGGGACTCAAAATCAAAACCCAAGGTTTACATCAAACAAACCATAATTCCAAACATCGAAGAAAGAGAGTTAGAAGATCGAATAACGAAGCCCTCCAAGAGCTAGGTCACATGCTCCTCAATTCAGGTAAGATGAAAGCCCTTGAGAATTTCACTTTTTCCTCTTAAAATTTTTTTTGTTAAATATGAAGATTCTTTCATCGAATGCCAGAGGGCTCAATAGCCAGAGAAAACAAAGGCTTCTAAGAAAAAAAGTCAAAAATGAAAACCCTGATATGATCTTTTTACAAGAAACTAAATTTTCAAGCAAAAAAATGAAGGACATTAGTAGAAACCTGGGGAAAAGAATGGAATATACAGAAGTGGAAGGGAACGGGTTGGAAGGGGGCCTTGCCATCTTTTGGAATCCCCACTCCTTCCATCTCAAAAATTTTGAAGCTTCAAGATTTTTCATTTCCCTGGAAATGAAAATCATTGGTGAAGCTGCAACCTATCTGTGCACTAATGTCTACAGCCCCCAGGGACTAGAGAACAAGTTACTGATGCTGGATCTCCTCTCCAAGCTACAACGTAAGCATTCCAATGCCAAAGCACTCTATGGGGGAGATTTCAACATGATCACATCACTCGAAGAAAAGAAAGGGGGGCTGAGGAAACTAAATAGAGATTCTGAGGCTCTTAACAATTTCATCATATCCACAAAACTCATTGATATCCTCCCCAAAAATGGCCTTTTTACCTAGAATAACAAAAGAGGAGGAGAAAGGCTCATTGCTTCCGAATTGGATCATTTTCTCATCTCAGAAGATATTCTCCTTGAAGGATTCAATGTGGAATCAGACATCATTCCCTACAGAGGCTCGGATCATTGGCCCATCACCTTGGAGGCGGCCATCCTAGGCACACTGAAGAACAGACCCTTCAGGTTTGAAAAGTTTTGGCTTGGTCACCCAGACTTTAAATCTAAAATTCAACAATGGTGCAGAGAGCCTCTTGACATCAAGGGCACTAAAATGTATCGGCTTCAAGCTAGGTTGAAGCACCTCAAATCCAAACTTAAGTCTTGGAACCATGAAGTATTCGGGAATATCTTCAAAGACAAACAGGCTTTGGAGGAAAAAATGGCACAAATTCACAATGCTTGGCTCAAAGGCGACATCTCCCAGGATTCAATAAGCACTGAGCAAAACCTCATGCAGAAATGGAACGAAAGATGCCAGCAGGAAGAAATCCTATGGAGACATAAATCTCGCATTCAATGGCCCAAAGAAGGGGAGAAGAACACCAAATTTTTCCATAGATCAGCTATTGATTATAGATGCACAAACAATATTACCCAGCTAAAAGATGTTCAAGGAACCACCTTCCACTCTCATCAAGAGATCTCCTCCATCCTCATTGATCATTTTAGCCACATAGCTACAGAACCAGATATTGACAATAGAAGGGGCTATCAGGGAAGCAATGGATGCCATCCCTACGCTGGTTTCAGAGGATCAAAACAAAGCCTTGGATCGCCCAGTCACCTTGCTGGAGGTGGAAGAAGCTATGAAAGAGATGCCTAATGGAAATTCACCAAGACTGGATGGCTTTACCATTGTTTTCTTTAAATCTTGTTGGGACATAGTGCAGAAGGAAGTCTAGGAGGTGGTTGAAGATTCCCTTAAATCTTCATCCATCCTCAAATCCCTAAAATCCACTTTCATTGCCCTTATTCCTAAGGAAGCGGCAGCCTGTACTACTTCGAAATTTAGGCCCATTACCCTCTACAATGTCCTTTACAAAATCATCTCCAAAGTAATGGCCAATAGACTTAAGAACATTCTCCCTCTAATCATTTCGAAAGAATAATCAGGCTACGTGGAAGGCAGATAAATCATGGATAATGTCCTGTTAGCACATGAAATGGTTCACACCCTCCAATCCAGAAAAAAGGCAGGCATGATCATACAGCTGGATCTCTCTAAAGCCTATGACAAGGTCATCTGGAAGTACCTCGAGTAAATTCTGAAGGCGTTTGGGTTTGGTTGTTTATGGATAAATTGGATCTTAGCCTTGGTCAAATCTCCCAGCTTTTCAATCTTGGTCAATGGTGCTCCTTCTTTCCCTTTCACTCCTTCCAAAGGAATTCGACAAGGGGATCCCATCTCCCCCCTTTCTTTTCGTCATTCTGATGGAAGGCCTGAGCCATATTATCAAAGTAGCAAAGGAAAAGAATGCCATTACGGGTCTTCAACCCATGCCAAACTGCCCATCCATTACTCATCAGCAGTTTGTGGACGATACCATGCTCCATGGTACTCCTACTATTCGTGAAGCCCAAGGCTTCAAATCCATTCTTGTTCTCTTCAGTCAAGCATCAGGTATGGACCTTAATCTAGATAAGTCCTCCATATTTTTCTTTAATACTCATTTGGCAGTCCAAAGAAATTTTACTGCCATCCTTGGGTTCAGAAGACAAAGCCTGCCCTCTAAGTATCTAGGGATTCCCCTAACAGATAAGCCCTGGCAGAAAAAACACTGGGAGAAATTTCTCTCCAACCTAGAAGAAAAAGGAAACTACTGGACTAATAGGGTCCTCAATTTTTCCGGAAGGTTAGTCATGACTAAGGCTATTTTGCGAGCTATTCCTTAGTATATGCCTTCTATTCTTCCGACCCCCAATGGTGTACTCCAAAACATCAGAAATATTCAGAGAAATTTCCTCTGGTCTGGAAAAGCTAACAGTAAGAAATGGGCATTAGTGGCCTAGGATAAGTTGTGTAAACCCAAAATCTTGGGGGACCTAGGGCTTCATGACCCTGACACCATCAACAAAGCCTGTGGTGCCAAGCTCTGGTGGCGTTGGATCACAGAACCTCAGGCACCTTGGGCTAAAATTTGGAAGGCCAAATATGCAGAAAATTGGAACCCTCTGGACCTGATTAGATTGAATGGCTTCATCACTGGATCCCCCATTTGGAACTTGGCCTAGGAAAATAGGAAAATCATTCAAGACCATTTCTTTTGGTAAATTCGAAATGAAAACACGACTCTCTTTTGGGAAGATGCATGGCAACAACTTCCTAAACTCGAAAGTCCATATTACCTTCCCCTGCAGCAAAGGTTTCAAGGGCTTGGTAATTCCAAGGTTTGTCAGTATTGGTCAGATAGCCACAGGGATCCACATTGGCTTTTAGAACCCCCTTTTCAAGCAGGCCTGCAAGAAAATCTACTCTTATCCCTACACACTTGTCTGAATAAGAGGAAAATCCGCTATTCACGGGATGAGGACCAACTCAGATGGGGGAAATTGGATGGAGGTACCTTCAACCTCAAAGAAGCCAGATTTTACCTAGAGCAACGAGAGCTAGAAGACAAAAAGCCATGGCATCATAATGTATGGGATGCCATTAACTGGCCAAAGATACAAACTTTCTTATGGCTTATCATGAATCGGAGAATCCTCACCTGGGAGAACTTGCACAGGAAAGGTTTCATAGGGCCCTCTCGTTGTCCCCTCTATGTTAAAGAGGAAGAATCCATGAATCATCTCCTAAATACTTGTGATTGGGTCAACAACCTATGGTTGTGGATGGAGAAAATCTTCAGACAAACGGATAGGAACAAAGATTCCATACAGGACAGCATAGCCAACTAGCGAACCAAATACACCAACTATGATATTGTTAACATTCTTTAGAGGCTTAGCCTAGGTTTCATTGTCTGGTCTACATGGAAGGAACGAAATAGAAGAATATTTCGAAATGAAACTAGGCAAATGGATCAAACCAAAACCGACATAATGCAGAACATGTGAGAAACTGCCCTTACCACAAGTAAAGTTGAACAGGAAAATAAGCCTTCGGCCAATGATCAGTGAATTCTAAACCTGTTTCACTTTAACACTGCTACAAGCTCCAATTCTCCAGTGCAGCATCCGCAGGGCGTGACTTCTCTCCTCTCTTGGCAGCTCCCTCTTCCAGGGTACTGCAAATTGAATTTTGATGGATCCTCGAGAGGTAACCCTGGTTTGGCTGGCCTCGGAGGTGTCATTCGCAACGACAAAGGGGATATTATGCACATCTACAACTACCCTCTTGGTGAATCCACCAAAAATGAGGCAGAATTTGCAATGCTGGAGCAGGGTCTGCAAATTCTAATCAGGTTAGGGATGGGGAACGCAATAGTGGAAGGGGATTCGATGCTAGCCATCAATGCTGCACGAAGATTGTAAAATGGGTCTCAACCTAGGAAGATCATCAAGCATTGGCATCTCTCCATGGTCACCACGCTCATCGCCAAACATCTTTCAACTCTCAATGGAGTCATTTTCTAGGCAGTTCGATGCACGGCGAATGCTATAGCGGATGTACTTGCAAACCACGCAGTCGACCACCCAAATGATGCTCCTGACACCTGTTGGCAGAATGTCACATATGACAGCTTACGTGAGAAATGCCTACAAATCTCAAGAAAAGATCTCACAGGTATGTCAGGGGAGAAGGACGTTTCCCAAGAAACTGACCATCAATGAATTATGCGGTCTGTTTGCAAGGCTTATTCACGCATCCTAAATGCTGGACGGTGGCACCTTTGGCGTCTTTCCTTTGGCTCGTGCTGGAGAAAGTGGTTATTCAATCCTACTTACAAGGGCCAGTACTCTGATGTTTTTTTTTGTGGTACAAGTGGCCTCTTCTAATTAAGAAAAATCATGGTAGACTGCCATCATCTACAAAAATCAGATTGCTGCCCGTCATCGGCCAGCGATCAAGGCTGTCAGGCATTTGGAAAAGACAGCAAGTTTATTTCAGATCAAGGCTCCCTACGCCGAGCATCTCTATATTAACACTCGAACAATCGGGGATAATTTCACCCATGCCGATTTGCTTGTTCTCACAACGCTCAGCCCCATTGTGCGTGCTTTGTGTTTCGTTGTTTGTAGGCAAATTCTTTGCGACCAGGATCGTAACATGGCCGACTGCAACCTCCGTAGCTCCAAAGCGGCCCGAGAGCTGCAGAAAGCCAAGCAGGGTTTTGAGGCCTCAGTCTCCAAGAAATGGAAGGAGTGTATTGAGGCCCTTCAAATCGAAGTGGAAAAGGCATCTAAAAATATGGACAGCAAAGCCATTAGTGAGGAGGTTGACTGGATCTCTGACCCGGGCACACCTTCGACCAGAGCTACCCAATTCCTTAAGACACAAAGTATGGCATGGCAGATGAAAACTATGCTCGCCAAAGCTATGAGCATGCAAGGCGCGGCCCACAAGGATGCCTACCAGGCGAACTCCCTAGCCTCCGCCAAAAATTATGCATGCCTTGATAGCCTGGAGATCTCTCTCAAGTCCCTCATTGAAGAACTCAGAATGCAGGCCAAGCGGATGGAGGGCTTCATTAGGCTCTTTGAGCTCTACCTGCGGCATGTCCTCAATGTCTCGATCGAGATCCCAGATGATCACAACAAATCTACAGTCATTAGACGCTTCAAGCCCCGAAACATCCCCGAGAGTGGTCATGGAACTGGTCCCAGTACTGTTGGCACATCTAATGCAGCCAATACTAATCAGTAATGTTTCTAGGCGGGCCTTCTCTTGGTTTTCGGTAGGTTCTTGCCGGTCTTTTGTCTCGTTTGTTATGTTGGGCCTCTTGTATTTACATAGTCTCTGCGAGCCTACGTGGGATTTTTGGTCGACTTCTGTTTTGTCCTATCTCGCTAGGTCTGGCAGCCCTGCGTGGCAGGCCATTATCTTTCTCACTCTCTCTTTTGGATAGTATATGTTAGCTGTAGTTGGCACTCAGTCTGTTTTGAGCCACTATTCGATTAATCTCTTTAGTTATTTGCATGATTCCTTGGCAAGATGGTCCTCTGTTTGGCCAGCTTGCGATTCCTCCTGCTCTTCCGGAACATGCAGGCCTCTTTTTGTAACTATTTGTACTATATTTTTTAACTAATACAACTACTAATTTACAAAAAAAAAATCCTTTTTTCCTGGTAATATATAATACTTTATATTTAATTAAATATTCAGTTTTGTTCTTTTTAATTTGTTTTGTTTTTTTTTAATTTTAATACTTCCAAATTTTTTAATTTGCCTATTTCAATGCAATATTGTGCTCCTTATTTAATCTTTTTCTGCATGGGAATGAAGAGTAAAAACATTTCTTTCCAAAAATAAAATATTTCATTTCTTTATTATTCAAAAGCTATAAAAAAATCTTTGAAATTTTTAAATATTATCTGTATTTAATTTATAAATTGAAGTTGTTTTTATATATAATTTTTTTAATAATTTTTTTTTATTTATTTAAAAATAACAATTTCAATTGTTTTAATCTTTCCTTTCAACTTCTTATTTTTTATTTTCATTTATTTGTTTAAAAGGTAATTTGAATTGTTTTAATATTCAGTTTCAACTTTTTATATATGTATTTTATTCTTTAAATTTTCTTTTCTTTTTTAAATTATTTTTATGTCTTTTTTCACTCATTTAGCTTCCATATATGTATTTTATCTTTTTAATTTATGTATTTTTAAATTATGTTTATTTTTTTTTCAATAATTTATCTTCCTTCATCTATTTCTTAATTTCCATGCTATTTTGTTTTTTTTTTAATATCTTAAAGTTAGATTACCAATTTTTTGGCTTTTAATTATTCATTTTCAATCTTTCTCTTTTTTTATTTGATTTATTTTATGTATTTCTTTAATTATGTTATATTTTTTTTTAAATAAACTATATATTTCTTTCCATTCAATTCTTTTTTCCCGCTAATATACTAAACTTTATATTTAATTAAACTTTCAGTGTTATTCTTTTTAAAAAAAATGTTCTTTTAAATTTAAATAGTTCCAATTATTCTAATTTGCCTATTTCAATGCAATATATGTGCTCCTTATTTAAATTTTTTTTCTACATGGAAAAGAAGAGTACAAATCTTTCTTTCCAAAAAAAATATATTTCATTTCTTTACTATTCAAAAGCTAAAAAAAATTCTTTGAATTTTTAAAATATTATATGTATTTAATTTATAACTTGCAATTGTTTTTATATTTAATTTTTTTAATAACTGCTTTTTTTTAAATAATCTCAACACCAACCCTTGTTTTTTGTCAATATTTTTTTATGAGAGCTATTTCAGCCTCTGGTTTAATTTGATGAACATATATTTGTAGAAATCAAGGACAAAACCACTACTTGATCAGTTGGATCCAATGTATGTTTTATAATGTATTTTTCTTAGTTGGGCCATTATCCTAAGACAATGGTCCAAGTAGATTAATATTATTAAGTTAATGAAGGACTATTAATAGGGAAAAAAATTGTATTTGTCACATGTGATTGAGATTGCTTAATATTTTTTATTCCATTAAAAAATTGTGGTAACAACATAGTGGTGCTCTTATTTAGAATATCAATAATAATTTCCTATGAACTAATTGTTGGATTCTAGGTACAAAACTTAACACAGTATTATAGCTAAAATTATGATTTAAGTCAATCTCAAGGTACCAAGTTAGCGAAAACTATGATAATCCAATCTCAAGGTACCAAGTTTGTATAAGCATCACCAAGGTTAGGTTTTGTCAAGATCACATGAGGTGTAAATTTAAAAAATTTACACTGTAAGGAATTCCCCTATGAAAAAAAACTCCCCTAGCCACTTTGTACCATTGGATGGAATGTTATATGATTGAATATTTTTAGGTGATCAGATTAATAGTTAATAGTTAAGATAAAACTAATAGTTAGGATGCCTTATGGACTACTTCAAAATGTAATCAAAAACGGCTTCCTACTGAACAATTTCTTGATGGCTTAGCATGCTTATTCTCCTCTTGATTTGGTAGAAGAGGGTTTCTCTTGCAGGGGTTCGTCCATCCTTGTTCAACATGTTATCACTCCGAAATTTCTAAAGGTTTTTCAAAGCATTAAAAATAAATATCAGAGGTAATTACAACCACTTTTGGAGCTTAGGATCTAGCTTTCCTAGACTCAGAGGGGGGTCTCTTTTTATGATTTAACTTTGTTTCTTTAATTGATTTTAGGCTAGTTATGTATGATTAATTTGGATTGGTTTTGATTTTTTGGTGGAATTAATGATTTATATGAATAGGTGTTTTTCCATTTTCCATTGGGCTATGGAGTCAATATACTTTGAAAACAAAACAAAATCAATTTATACAGAAAGTGCTACAGGGCAAGGTAGGTGAGCAATATCAAATCTCAAAGCTGAATGGTGAAGTGATTTTTCTATCGGGATCAAGGAGAAATTAAGAATTCCTTAAACCAGATAATGAAGAAGGATGAAGGAAGTCAATCGGGATCAGAGAGAAATTAATAATTCTCTAAATCAAATATCAGAAGAAAATATATAAATGTATAATAGTTAAAAGCAGAGTGTAATGTTTAAGTAAATTCTACAGTAAAACTCTTGTTATAACATTTAAATTTAGAGCACATATAATTTTATGGAATACTTAGAAAGAGAACATGAACAATTGAAATGTATACTTCACTGAGATAGCTCAACACATGAATCTTGTAAAGAAGTTTTTTTATAACTTGTTTTGTATGTCAACTGGAAGTTGGTACAATAACCCTCAGGCAATAGATCAGTCAGCTACGAAAATGTTAAGAAATCCACACTTGATACTTTGAATGATGAAGTATTTATACAAAACTTTGCAAAAAATATCTTGTCAACTGACTAGGATTTATTCTAGGAAAACAAAATATCTTTATGCAAAAGAATAGTGACAGCTTTCAACTGACTAATATATGGCCATGTTTCTCTGATTGTTGTTATCTATCTTTTCATTTCATATGTACATTCTTTCACTTGTAATTTTGATTTTTATCATCCTATGGTAAATATCATCCATTTCTATGTATTTAGTAAAAGTGTGTTTTACCGAAAAGATATGTTTAACTTCATGCAAAATAAAAACTGTGTCTTGGAGAGCATTTTGTATGAGCTTTGCTGTTGTTGGTGTAGATATTGGTGCTTCAGGTTTTTTTAATCACCTGCAACATAAAACAAGTTGTGCATTTAAAAATGTTTTTCGAGGGAGGTATGGTGGTTTCAGTCTTTTTGCAAGTTCGCAGAGGTAAGGAAATAATGGAATAGTGAGGAGGTTTTATATTTTTGAAAACTGGTATTTATGGCATGGCGCGGGGATTTTATTATTTTTGAAATTTGGGTGGTTTATCGCATGGTTTGGAAGTAGTTTGGTGGTTTATCACACGGCGCGTGAGTGGTTTATCGCATGGCGCAAGGTGGTTTAGTGGTTTGGGAATGGGGGGCTACGTTAAAACATGGAGGCGACGCGTGACAGGAGAGTGGGCAGAGAAAACAACTTATTTTGCGCCCTCCCCCCCCTTGGTTTTAAACATCGAGCATCGGGGGATGCGAAATGGCTTATGGAACGTTTGATCTACTCAGTGGCGATCTAACGGCTGGCGGAGTTGTGGATTTTCAAAGGATGTGGGGTCAAGAAAATAAAACATTATACAGAAGGGTTAAATGAAAGTGGCATTGTGAAATATAATAAAAGGGGGGTTAAATGAAGTGGGGCCCGATTAATACTATGATACGTTTGATTGAAATTTAAGCTATATTTGTGAACAACGAAATCTATGTATATGTGATGTTTTAACGATGCTTTTTTTTCCTGATGCTTTTTTTTTTCTGACACTTGATATAGGTAAGGATAGGGTTTTCGCAGCGTAGTCTGTACTTTGGTAAGGACACTGGTAGGGAGAAAATCCCGGTTCCAAGATCTGCGGCAGAGAGGGCTAGATCTGGCCCAGCGAATGGGAAGGCCGGGAGCCCCAGGAGCCACCACTTTAAAGCAAGTTACGATTGACAAGGGAAAACGGCCAATGGAAGGTGTCAGAATTGCAGGCTCTGCGACTGCAGAGAATAGGACAAAGGAAAGCAGTAATATCATGGCAAACCTACCCCCAAATCAGCCAAAAGTTATCACAAGGGTACAGGATTCGATTACGTGCATCCCACGCAAGAAAAGGATCCTCCAGAAGAAGTCGTAACTCAGGAAAAGGAAGTAATTGGCAACCCTGATCTAAGCAGATCGACTTCGAAAGGGTCAGTGAACAACAAAACCCAATAGAAAAACCAAGGCCACTGCAAGCCGAAGACCAAGGAAAGTATTAGGGTAATTATCAACGATCCAGATCTGCAAGCCTACAGAGATCATATGACCGTTCATGCAGTGATCTGCAAATTCATGGGGTTTTGGCCCAGCGAAAAGGCCCTCTGCCAATGGATCAAGCAAATTTGGAAGCCAAGGGGGGATGTGCAGTTACACCTAGGAGCCAAGGGCTTCTTCACGGTGGTTTTCACTAATCTGGAAGACAAGGACCGGATCTTTGAGGGGGGACCTTATTTTTATGCCTCAGCTGGCCTCTATATGAGGCCCTGGAGACCCAACTTCGCCCCAAAGCAGGAGACGTTCACACAGGTCCCAGTTTGGATCCGGTTATTCTCCCTGCCAATTGAATATTGGAGACCAACAGCACTGGAGCAGATTGGCAACACTTTGGGAACCCTTTTTCGTGCTTCTGAAGCCACTCTTCAAAAAAGGTACACTTCCTATGCTTGCATCTGTGTTGAAATGGATGTATCTAGAGCTTTGCATGAGGGTTTGTGGTTGGAATATAGGGATGAGGTCTATTTTCAAACCATAGACTATGAGAAAATACCCTTTAGATGTCGGAACTGCTATGAACATGGCCATTTAATCCAAGAATGCCCTCAGAACAAGATTGCCAAGAAAGCCCAGGAGAAATCCGCTCCGGTATCGGATGGTTTCGTCCGCCCTACTAGAAAACACTGGGCCAATCGCAAAACCCTACCCAAAAGGAATGATCAGTTCACCGGAACACTAAACACCTTCGAAGTACTTGGAGAAGATCCTCAATTGGAAAAGCCAGCTCAGATCCCAACTGAGGAGCAGGAAACCACCAAAACAGCAGAACAACTCACCCAACCAAGGAATTCGATCACAAATTCTGAACCGATCTTAGAGGCCACCGGTGAAAAAGATGAGGAGGGAGACAAGGAAATGGCCCTTAGTGAAATCGGCACAGAGGATCAGGAATTAGGAGACATCCTTGAGAAAGAGGGGCTAGATCTCAACTCTATAGTTGAGCAATGGAAACAGAAAGGAATAAACCATATACCAGAGGAGGAAATCAACAGCGTCAACTATCTATTCCTCACAAGACAGAATGCAGTACTAAAAGGAATGAAACGAAGTCGAGGGGAAACCAAAGGCCTGGGTTTTAAAGCACAAAATCTCCACCACACACAAGCCAGTCTCAAGCATAGGAGGAAAAGGGGCAGACGATCCAACAGCGATGCCCTTCACGAACTGGGGCAGATGTTGATTAACTCAGGTAAGATGAAAGCCCTTGAGGCTTTCTCTTTTTCATCTTAAGCATTGTTTAACTATGAAAGTCCTCTCATGGAATGCAAGAGGGCTGGGTAGCCTAAGGAAACAAAGGCTCCTGAAAAAGAAAATTACTCAAGAAAAACCGGACTTGGTTTTCCTCCAGGAAACCAAATGCTCCCGACAAAAGTTAGAAGGTCTAGGTAAACGCCTAGGTAAACACCTGGAACACCTAGCAGTGGAAGTAAATGGCACTGGTGGAGGTCTGGCCATCTTCTGGACTCCCGGAACCCTCCATCTTCTCAATGACGAAGCAACCAAGTCCTTTTTATCCCTTGAGATGCAGGTCATAGGGGAAAAAGGCACCTTCTTGTTCACTAAAATTTATAGTCCTCAGGGACTAGAAGAAAAGATTTTGCTGCTGGAAAATCTCACCAAGTTACATCACAGACACCCCAACTCTAAAGCTATATATGGGGGGGATTTCAATATGATAACCTCTCTCGATGAAAAGAAAGGAGGTTTGTGTTCACTCAACAGCGATGCCAGGGCCTTTAGTTCTTTCATTAGATCTACCAATCTGGTGGACATACCTCCTCGAAATGGCATCTATACCTGGACCAATAAAAGAGGGGGAGATAAACTTATGGCTTCCAGGCTTGACCGCTTTCTAGTCTCTGACAGCTTTCTTATAGAGGGGGTCACTATTGATTCTGATATCCTCCCCTCTAGGGGCTCAGATCACTGGCCTATCACGCTCAATGCCTCCATCCTGGGAACTCCCAAAAACAGGCCTTTCCGTTTCAAAATATTTTGGCTTACTCACAAGGATTTCTCTAACAATATCAAGAAATGGTGGAAGGAACCCCTGGATGTAGGAGGAACAAAGATGTTTAGACTACAAGCCCGGTTGAAATTTATAAAAACCAAGCTGAAAACTTGGAGTCGCGAAGTTTTTGGCAACATATTTGAGGACAAACAAAAACTGGAGCAACAAATGGAAGACATTCACAATAGTTGGATTCAAGGAACCATTTCGCAGGACTCAACCAACATAGAGAGGGAACTGATGCAAAAGTGGAATGAAAGGTGTAATCAGGAAGAAATCCTATGGAAACGGAAATCTCGTATTCAGTGGCTAAAAGAAGGAGAGAGAAATACAAAATTCTTCCATAGATCGGCCATGGATTACAGATGTAATAATAAAATCACCAGGATTAAGGATGAGTAGGGGAATTTCTTCCACTCACACTGAGATATCACCGCCATTCTCATAAATCACTTTAAACTCACTGCAACAGAACCAGTCTCTAACAGACAGGAGGCCATCAGTGAAGTAGCTTCTTCTATTCCCAAGCTTATAACATAGAAACAAAACAGGGCTTTGGACCGACCAGTCTCCTTTCTGGAGGTGGAAGAAGCAGTTAAATAGATGGCCAACGAGAAAGCCCCAGGCCAAGATGGATTCACCGTTGACTTTTTCAAAGCTTGCTGGGATGTGGTTAAGAAGGATATCTGGGAAGTAGTTGAGGACTCAAGACTCTCCTCTTCCATTCTCAAATCCTTAAATTCCACCTTTATAGCGCTCATTCCCAAGGAAGAAGGGGCTTGCACCCCTTCCAAATTTAGGCCCATAGCGTTATGTAATGTACTGTACAAGATTATATCAAAGGTCATGGCCAACAGATTGAAGCCCAAACTTCCTCTGATAATCTCTGAAGAACAATCAGGCTATGTGGAGGGAAGACAAATTATGGATAATGTCCTTCTAGCTCATGAGATGGTCTACACTCTGCAATCCCAAAAGAAAGCTGGCATGATCATACAACTGGACCTCTCAAAAGCTTATGACAAGGTCAGCTGGAGTTATCTAGAAGCAGTGCTAAATGCTTTTGGCTTCAATCTTAGGTGGATTGCATAGATCCTAGCTATGGTCAGATCTCCTAGCTACTCCATTCTTGTTAATGGAGACCCATCAGAGCCCTTCTTCCCCTCAAGGGGCATCTGGCAAGGGGATCCCATCTCGCCTTTCCTCTTCATTATACTTATGGAAGGTCTTAGTCGGATCATCATATCGGCCAAGGAAAAGAATGTTATAAAAGGTCTTCAACCCCTGGGAAATATCCCAACTACCACTCATCAACAGTTTGTCGATGATACTATGTTGCATGGAACCCCCACTATGAAGGAAGCCAAAGGATTCAAATCCATTTTAAACTTGTTTAGTCGAGCATCTGGTATGGACCTTAACTTTGATAAGTCCTATATCTTCTTCTTTAACACACATTTATCAATTCAGAATCATTTGACAGACATCCTAGGTTTCAAAAGAAGCAGTCTACCTTCCAAATATCTGGGCATACCCTTCACAGACAAGCCGTGGAAAAGGTATCACTGGGAAAAACTATTATCCAAGCTAGAGGACAGATGCAATCACTGGACCAATCGAATCCTCAATTTGGCTGGCCGATTGGTCATGACAACGGCAATACTTCAGGCTATTCCACAGTACATGCTCTCGATCCTCCCTGCTCCTAAGGGAGTCCTTCAGAAAATTAGAGGAATTCAACGGAACTTTATATGGTCTGGAAATTCAGAAAAACCAAAGTGGGCGCTGGTGGCGTGGGATCAACTATGCAAACCTAAGAGCCTCAGAGGTCTGGGACTGCAGGATCCAGGGTCGGTCAACAAGGCATGCGGAGCAAAACTCTGGTGGAGATGGCTCTCGGAACCCAACACTCCATGGGTGCGAACTTGGAAAGCCAAATATGCATAGCACTAGCAGCATGAGGAGCTCGTTAGGATGACAGAAACCCAGGCAGGCTCACCAATCTGGAATCTAGCCCGAGCCAATCAGGACTTAATATAGGCACATTGCTTCTGGGAGCTTAGGAATGGTAATAATGCCTTGTTTTGGGAGGATGTTTGGCAACAACTCCTGAAACTTGAAAGTCCCAGTCTGCAACCTCTGCAACAATGGTTTCAGGGCAAGGGAAAGATGAAAGTGCATCAGTACTGGGTGAATGATGCGGAGCAATAGCATTGGAGGAAATGGAGTCTAATCCCTCTCCCACTCTATGAGCAACTGTCGAATCTCCTTCACACCCTCAATACCATTCTAAGGAAAAGACTAATAAGGGCAACATAGGGGCAAGATATCCTACGCTGGGGAAAGCTCAATGGGGGAACCTTTAATCTCAAACAAGCTCGATCTTATATAGAAAATAGGGACAGTGAGGACAAGGTAGCCTGGTTTGACAATGTATGGAATTGCAACCTTTGGCCTAAGATTAAAACATTTCTATGGCTCCTTATGAACCGGAAGATTCTAACCTGGGAAAATCTAGTGAAAAAAGGGTTCACTGGACCATCCCGATGCCCCTTATGTGAGGAGCAGAAGGAAACGATGAACCACTTGTTCAATGAATGCATCTGGACTGGCAAACTATGGGACTGGATAAGGAGTATATTCAACCAGACGGACCGGAGCGGAAGTTCCATTCACGACACTATCACTAATTGGTGTCTAAATTATTCCAACAGCTATATGGTCAACAATTTATGGAGGCTAAGCCCTGGTTTCCTGGTCTGGACAGTTTGGAAAGAAAGAAATAATCGCATTTTTCAAAAACAAGGCTTTAGGCAGCTCGATGATATAAAAAATATCATTATGCAGGGTTTGAAAGAAACGACTCTTACCTACTGTCAGACCGAGAAAGCGGACTCTTTTTCTCCAAACGACATCCGAATCCTGGCAATTTTTGGCATTTTTGAAGCGGTGGAGCTCTATTTGCATGGAACCAACCTTCGACCCACTCCATCTCCCGCAATCTGGAAAACTCCTTCACCAGGTTACTGCAAGCTTAACTTTGACAGGGCATGAAGAGGCAACCCAGGGCCTGCCGGGTTGGGAGGGGTCCTGCGTGACGAGAAGGGAGATATTTTTCATATCTACTGCAGAGAATTGGGAGAAAACACTAATAACGAAGCGGAATTTTCCGCTTTGGAGCACGGGTTGCGGATCCTAATTCGGCTTGGTAAAGGTTTAGCTATAGTCGAAGGCGATTCCCAGCTAGCCATTACAGCCATCCGGAAGCTACAGAATGGAACGAAGCCCAGCAAAGCCATGAAGCATTGGCGACTAGCTACTGTAACTAATCTTATTGTGTAGCACCTAACATCCCTAAGTGGTATCATCCTTCATGCTGTGTGCAGGAAAGCCAATGCGCTAGCCGATCATCTAGCTAACTACGCGGTAGATCACCCAGTAGAAATCCATGACACGTGCTGGCAGGATCTAATGCAAGGTGAGCTTCGGGATCAGTGTGACATCATATCCTGTAAATACATTACTGTCGGTACGACCGTGGAGGACAGTCGGCAGCTCATCAATTATGAATAGCTCATGGAGTTACCCAATTTGGTTAATTACGTCAGGTGGCTTAGCCCGGAAATGTCACAAAGAATGCCTCTTGAATGGCAGCCCATCGTTCGAGAGGACAGCCGTAGGAATAACTGTTCCTTACAACGGATAGAATGGAGGTTTCGAGCATGCGAAACGATCGCACAGGAGCAGCAGATCTCTGCTCATTGCTCCGGCATTGGCGGTTGGTTCAGCCGACAAGTTGCCAAGCATTATGGCATAAAATGGCTTTCAATCGGATCATCATTCCCTACGACCATCCTTTCTATTTATTGGCACACTCGCTCTCCCATTCTCATTTTTAGCCAAGCTTTGCAATGTATTTGCTCTGGGTCGAAGCTCATTTATCCAATTTTCGGCAAGCTCACAGTTCTCTTCTGTCTGCATTCAATGGCAGATCATAACCTTCGCAATGTTAAGGCTTCGCAAGCCCTCAAGCGAGCCAAGGACTGCTATGAGACCTATGTCCCCAAGAGAGGAAAGAAAACGATTGACTTGATGTAGGAGGAGGTGGACAGGTCTCGAGCCCGGATCGATGACAGTGCAATCAGTGAAGAGGTCAATTGGCTGGTCGACCCAGGGACACCTTCCACACGCACTACCCAATTTCTGCAAACCCAGGCCGTTGCCTGGCAGATGAAAACAATGCTGGCAAAGGCCATAGAAAGGCAGGGGGCGGCTGTCAAGGAAACCTTTGCTGCTACATCTATGGCCTCTACCAAGAACACAGTGCGACTGTACAAACTCGAAATTTCCCTCAATTCCTTAACAGAAGAGCTTCGCATGCAGGCCAAGACCCTGGAAAGCTTCGTTCGCTGCTTTGATCTATATCTTCGCCATGTCCTCAACGTTTCCATTGAAATTTCAGCTGATGACTCACACACTACCATAATTCGATGCTTCAAGCCGCGGATCTAGCCGAAAGGTGCTGAGGAGGCAAGTCCAAGTGTTGCGGGTCAATCTGGTGCCTCGAATCCAATTCCGTGATGTTTGTTTCCTTTCTTTGGTTTAATTCCTATCTGTTTACAGTTTCAAACGGTATGTACAAGGCCACTATTCTGCCATTAGTAGGCTTTTTTGTCAGTTCTATGGCTACCACAGGCAACCCTACGTGGTTGGCTTGGGGGCTATTCTCTTTGGCTCATGCCTTCTGCAAAGCTAGGTTTCAAGATAGACTATCTGTTAGCGTGCAGACAAGAAGGCCTGTGTCCCTTTAAGGTTCTCTGAAAGTCTCAGGCCATTTTGTATACCTATGTAACCTTAGTTTTTTGGCATAATATATTACTACTGACTTACAAAAAAAAAAAAAAGTGGGGCCCGATTAATATTTTGCACTTTTTAAACTATTAAAAGTGGGTTTTTTTATTTTTCATGAAAATATAAAGTTTAATCAAGAAAAATTTTTAAAGGGGAAAAGGGTTAGGATAAGGGGAAATGAAGAGGGAAAGCGTTTTTAGCAAGGGGAAAGGGATTTTTAAAGGGAAAAGGGGATTAGAAAAGGTTTTTGAGGTTTTAGGAAGGGAAAAGGTTAATGGATGGGGATTTTTTAGAAATGGGAAGGGGAAATAAATTTCCAAAAGAGGAAAAGGGTTAGGATAAGGGGAAGGTGTTAGAAAATGTTTTCGATAATGGATAAGCATAATGATGCTTATAGAACTTTTTGGAAAGTATTCTACCTACCCTTTATTCATGCTAACATTTTTTCTTTCCTTTATTGGGTGCATTTGATCTTGTTGACCCTTTCATTTTTTTTTGATAATTTCTAACCTTATATCTTCCAATGGCTTAGATTAAACTTTTGAGCTCATCTTTATTCTCTACCTAACTACTGATCTTCCAAGATTAAATGGTTTGTTCATATCTTTATTTACTAACTATCATAACATAAAATTCAAAGGCATGAATGATCTAAATTAGATTGCATGATCATCATGAATTGTGGCATTTTGAACAAGCTGCACAAAATTTATTTGCAAAAGTGAAATAAACTAAGAGTAGTGGCATTTGAATGTACAACACTTTCAGAATTTATTTTTTCTTCTTGTTATGGGGTTCACATTTTATATCTTTTTTACCTTTCTTTATTTTGGTCCTTTGATTATTCTTTTAGGACATGCCCTCTTTTCATTTTTTAATATGGAAAACATTTGCAGAAATGCAAAGGTATGTAAAATATTACAAGACTTAACATAGCCAATTCAAAATTATGATCCCTATTATTATAGGAACCTAACAAAACAATCGTAAGTGAGGTAATAGACGAGCTTCATTCTCTTCATCGCCCCACCTGATCATTGCTAACCGAAGATGTAGACTAGGAGGCTCCTAATTTCAAGCAGAAGTCCAACACCAACTCAAACCAGTGGCCAAAGATAAGGGAAAACAAACGAAGCTTGCAAGTGACCAAGGTTTAGAGGTGAGAGACTATTTCTAGATGTATTTTTTATTTTTAAAAGATTGTTTGTCCATCATTGAGATATGGTTCAGTTGTTTGTGACCATAATTGACATATGGTTCAGTTGTTTGTGATTAACAAAGTTAGGACGGGAGTTATTTTATTCTATTCTTGAACTCATTGGTCCGTCAAGAGGTTTTGTAAGACAACGATTATTGAAGGGATTTTTTTTCAGTATAGATACAAATTTTGCTAGAATAAACCATGAGAGATATATTTTGCATGTTTCCAAGAGAAGCAATAAGAGGTCAACCCCTTAGATTAATTATCAAGAACAATACTACTTAGTAATGGAAATAATACTAAGAGATTCTTGACAGATGAGCCAACACCACTCATACTATTTGTAGAAGGTCGTGAGTATTCTTATAGCTCGGGTTGAAGGCCTTCTCGCATGATGTACAAAGTGATTTTCTAGCACCAAAACATCATCAACTTCTCAAGTGATGTCCACAATACTCTTCTTTAGTTATCTGAATGTATGGTTCAATTGCCTCTTTGGAAAGAGGGAACTATCTCTCGGTGTTGGGGTTGCTTCTCGAAGTGCTGAAGGTTGAACCATGCCTTCCTCTGATCTGTGCCTCCGTCAACGGTTCTTATGGAAAAAATAGGCCTCATTTCAAATAACATTGTGCCATCATCTGCTCAAGTTATTTTTGACACTAGAACATCTGACGTTGCAAACCTAGAGGCTACAGCCTCACCACATAAACATCAATTTTGTTTCTCTATACTCTTTTTTTCAAAATAATTTGATTATCTAAAATGGTAAAGATGAAATGAAGGACGAGAGATCTATATAACTCTAAAAATACCAATTCATTTTGTCCCAACAAAAAATTATACAGATGTGTCTTAATTTTAAATAATTTTCATCATTAATCTATATACAAACGTGTCTTAATTTTAAATCACTTTCATCATTAATCTATAAAAAAATTATAGCTTTAGTATATTATTTTTTGATGTAAATTGTATTATTGTTGGTTGACTAAGTAGAAAAATTTTATTGTTATTTGCACATCAAGATAATTCGTACTTATTTTTATTTCAAATTGTTGGTCATCTTTCTAAATGTTTTTATTGCGTCATAAGTTTCCAAGGTTAAAGGTTATCTACTTGGTTTCCCATTGATACACCACCTCATTTTTGTAGTGTCGTTGATTGATATTTTTTAATGGATTGGAACTTCCTTATATTTTCAGTAGTTATTGTAGTATATGTGTTTGGTTAAGGGCACTCATTTCTTGATATAGAAATTTTTCGATATATTTAATATTTCATTATCACTTCTTCTTAGTTGTGACAAGTAAGAGAGGGAGGATATGATGTTTAATACAACGTGTTGTTAAAATGTTGGTTTGAATGGTATATAATTGTAAGTTCCATTTTTAGATTATTTTAAATGAAAACAAGTAATATGGAAATATTAGTGATATATATATATAAGAAAGGTAGAATAAAATACATGTATATTCTAAACTATGTTGCTTTTCATTATTTAACATTGAACTATTTATTTTCTATTGAATTTTTTTTCATACAATTGTTGAATTATACTTCTAAATAATAATTTGTATAAATTTACAACAATGACATTGAATTATCATCAAGTCTAAATCATTGGATTAGTTACACATGATCTTCATTAGATTAGTTGCACATGATCTTCTATATGTCACGATTATTCTCAAATTATGCCTTAAGGCATTTTCTTAGCAACATTTGGTGCAATTGCTAGTTATGTTAATTTATGACATAGGTGTGATCTATTTTGGAATTAGACTTGAAAATTTTTTATTTTTAAATAAATGAGTAAACAAAATTTGATTTCAAGATAATATTCTTTGTCTACTACATCATCAAACTTGCATAATATTCACATGATATGAAAAATATTTGAAAAAAAAAATAATTTCAAATCAAAAAATAACATATTTAATTTAAAGATCGTTTATATCACCCATTCTAAAATATAATTAGAAGTTTTAGAATTAAAAATATTAAAGTATGTGATCCATTCATTTCATTTCATTCCACCCTTTTCATCCATCCCTTCAATTTCCCATCCCCATTTCCATTCGTTTCATATGCCACATGGTCATAAGAATCGTTTCACATCGTTACCTAGACAGATCAACTGCTTCAAGCATAGGGTGGGGGCATAGTGGCAACAGAGGTGTGGGAGCGTTGTATCAACTAGGTCGTTTAAAAGGAATGTCGTTGGGAGATCTTTAAAGTGCTATCCATCGTTTCATTAATTCTTTCTAATTTCAAATTTTAGCTCCAAATAATTTAGACGGAAAATCTAATAAGTGTTTTTAATCTTATGAAAATTGAAGTTGGTAACGACTTTTCTTCGCGAAATGATGTTGTTTTAGAATTCAGTGTTTCAAATACTGATTCAATAGATTGAACATAAAGCCCGACAGCCCTAGCACGTACAAATCTGGTGGTTTTTTTTTAATAACTTGAAGTTGGAATGGAAAAAAATCCATGAACTATGGATGTATGTCATATTAATAGATTAATATTTATAATAATGTATAGCTATTATGACTTTGTTGAAAGTTTATATATATTAACTTTTATTTTACTGGGAGAATATTGATTTTGTTGAAATTTTATTTATCTTGAGCTTTACCTTATTCACAAAATATTGACTTTATTTAAAGTGTACTTAAATAAAATTTAATTTAAATATATTCAAATAAGTTTTTATAGTGTACATTTACATTTATTAATGTAGTTGTGTTAGTACATATATTTATGCGAATAAATGACTTTATTTTGGAATATAATGTTTAAAATTTTACTTTAATTATGAAAAATTGTTTGGTGAATGATAGGGATTTAACCTCATGGAATATTATAAAATAATTGATATAACAAATTAAAGATTGAAATTTATGTCAAAAATATGGAGATTCTTAACTTATAAATAGGTTTTGCTACAAAACTATGGAACAATACAATGACTTAGTAATACCACTTGCTCAAAAAAACATAAATCATGCAATTTAATTAAAAATGAAAAAGACATAACTGTTTTTGTGATAAATCTCAATCTTTAATTACATCTCAAATTGTTGAATATCTCTATCAGCCTAGGATCTTCATTTTCTAAGAAAGGTAGGTTGTGAATCATCATCACATGATCAGACTCATGTGGAAATGGAATGTCTAAACACTTGGGGTTTGGACATGGAATGACAGATGTGGAAGGTGGAGCTTCTCCAGTCCTAGGATGATGATTATAATGGATGACCATTTCAGCAAGTTGGCTTAAATTTACAGCAGATTTACAACTAGAGCAAATAAGTACACATGGCCACAATCAATATTCTTGTTGTGTTGTAATTTAGAAATAGAGTCAATCCACGGAAATTAACTCATTTACCAGAGCCAATTCAGTGGTAATTAACGCAGAGTTGAGCAAAGCAACAGTTGGGATGAATTATGTGATTTTTGATGTTTGAAGCTAAGAGTACTGACACCAGTTTTTTTTGTTTTTTTCCGCGGAATAATATGCAGAGTAAATAATGTGATCACAATTTCCATCTTCTGTGTCCATGAAAGTTGAAATTACAGACGATGGAAATGGTGAACACAATATTTACTGTTGCTGCAGCACTTTTCATGATCATCTCTTGCATGTGTTGATAGCATAGTTACCGCACCTTCAAACCGAAATCACGTTTCTTGATGTGTTGTGCACAGAAACAGCTGGGATGAATTATGTGAATATAAGGTGTGGAATATTTAAAGGAATAGTCGCACACTCTAATTCCATGCAATGTGTGTAGTAGTCGGCTCTAATTCCATGCAATGTGTGTTGTAGTCGGCACTCCAGTTCCATGTTTCACCGCCTTTTCTTTCATTGTCACTTAAGTCACCGTCTTCTGTTTTTTTTTAACTAGATATAGAGTTTTTTTTTTTTGTATGAAGGTATCTCCCGCCCTTTTGTGGAGGCTTGTCGACAAACTGGAGGTTTTTGGTCCGAGTCTGGTTGCTGTCGATTCTGTGCTCTGTTTGTTGCGATGCTTGGCTCCAATGCCCGACGCCTCCGCCGCCACTTTCCGCGCGCTCCATCCTTAGTTATGGCACCGCTGCTCTCCTAGGTCGAGCTCCCCTGGTCCTAGTTCGGCTGCAGCAGCATTCCAATCGTGGGTGGTGGAAAATATCTGCCTGTTCAACCTCGCCTGGCTGGTGGTTTAACCTCGGCGCTTTGGTTGTTTTACTACGGCGCTGTGTGGTTTAGGGTCGGTTGTTTGCTATTTATGCTTGGCGAGGTTTTGTCATGCCTCGGCCCTGTAGTTGTTTTACCTTCGCCCTGTCGTAGTTTTATTCGGCTTTGTAGTTGTTTTACTTTGCTCGGCGCAGTGGTGGTTTTAGTTCGGCTCTGTGGTGGTTTTTCTAGGCTCTGTGGTGGTTTTTATCGGCTCTGTGGTGGTGCGTTTTTCAGCTCGTGCTTTCAGGTGCGTAAGTATTTTTTTTTTGAAGTGTTTTTGCATTTTTTTTTAATGTTGGTGCTTTCTGAATGATTGTGTTTTTTATTTTTTGCAGGTCAGTGGAGAAGGCAAGGACAATGCAATGCAGTGGAATGTAGGACTCTGTGGAATGAAGGAGGAAGCCTGGAGGGATAGGAGTTTTAAGGTAGGACTCTGTCCTACCAGTCTTATCTATGTGTTTGTAAACACATTTAACCTTAAGGAGATGTTCTCTGTTGAGCTTTTTTATTGTTTTTCTGTGGTTTTACAGTGTTTGAATGTGGTTTTACAGCGTTTTACTGTTGTTTCACTGTGTGGTTTTACTGTGGTTTTACTGTCTGTAGGGTTTAGGGTTCTAATTGGAGGTATCACGCCTTATTTTTCTTTTTTGCAGCAGTGGAATGTAGGGTTTTGGGTTTTTACTTTTGCCGTAGCTTTAAACCATCTCTTCTACACTGTACAATTTGGCTGGGATTTCTTGAAGCAAAGTCTCTGCAATCCTTAATGCCAAAAATGAATCTGTTTCAAGAAGATGCAATGGTGAGCTTCTTACCTTTAATCTTTCCAAGCCTCTGGTGGAGGTCATGCCCTGCAATAGCTGGGCAGCTGTATGCTGGGTGCCTTTTCTTTGGCAAGGTCAGGGTTGAAACATAACTCTGTGCATTCTCCCTAGTGAGAACGTCGTTGGGTAATAAGCACGAAGTTATGCTTGCGTCCAGAATTAAGATTCCAATTTCCTTTATAAGCGTTTCCATAAGTCTATCATCTTAGTAGAAAACCTTTCACACAATATGTGTAGAACGAGGGCCGTTATCCTGTCTTGAAATCTCTTTTCTGTATCGCTTGGATGGTGTCTGAGAAGTAAATGCTGGGATTTTTTTAAAAGCTTAATGTTTGCTTGTCAACTTTCAAGTCTTGAAATTGAGTCTTGTTGTTTTGTACCCAGTATGGTTGAATTGGAGACAGAAGTTTGCAGATTTCATTAAAAGAGAATCAAGGCAAGCCATGCTTCTGTGTTGGAGTTCATATTGTTTGCAAGCATAAACATTCTGCACCATTCAAAATTTTCTTACCCTATTTTCAATTGCATTTTGCATCGGTGTTATACAACTCATGCCTTCACCTCTTGGTTGGGTTTATTGTTGTTTATGAAAGTAAAGATTCTGCAGGATTTCAATTCTCATTTCCAAAGTCATCTTCTGTATTACAATGCCATCTAGAGTTCATTCCCTTGTTTAGCCTCTTGAGTGGGAGAGATTCTTTGTATTGTCTTTATGCAGTTGAGTGTCCAAACACAGTGGTAATACATTTTTAATTCTCAATCTCCAGTGCTCTCTGCTA